>CAAKHC010018815.1:14193-34790 GCA_901007825.1 Macroramphosus scolopax
CCCCCCCCCCCCCCCCCCCCACACACACACACAGAAATACAGTGGAAGTGAGGATGCAATTCAAAAATTGAACTCCTGTCCTCTTTTTTCTCTGAAGAACTGCTGCATTAGACTCTCTTTGTGTTGAGAAGAAGAAAAAAAAACGGTTCTAGTTAATGCGTGAAAAATGTAACAATACAACAGCAGAAGAGCATTTTGTCGGTCATGAATTATGTTGAAAAGCAGCTGTGGAATGAGAAATATTTATGTGATAAATGTGTAATAATAAGTAAACTGTGTTTTGCAATAGGCATCAATCCCCTATCTGTCTCCGCACTGTCACCAAGACAAATTCCTTTACACCTATTGTGCATGAAGATTAACTTCATTCTTATTCTAAACCTATTTTTCCTCGTCTCGTTCACTCTTCACCTTCGCTTCCTGCAGCTGTTCCCTCCGCGCCGCGCAGCGTCATCTCCAGCGTGAACGAAACCTCGCTCGTGCTGGAGTGGAGCGACCCGCGTGACTTGGGCGGCCGCAACGACACCTTCTACAACGTCATCTGTAAGAAGTGCCTGCCCGAGCGGGGGATGTGCTCGAGGTGCGACGACAACGTGGACATCTCGCCGCGCCACCTGGGCCTCATCCAGCGCCGGGTGACCGTCCGGAACCTACAAGCCCATACGCAGTACAGCTTCGAGATCCAGGCGGTGAACGGCGTGTCCAACAAGAGCCCTTATTCGCCTCAGTTCTCTGCAGTGAACATCACCACGAATCAGGCTGGTAGGTGAACCTCTGCAACCTTAGGCTTACCTGTCATAGATCAACATTGAACATGTGGGAACTGCTGAAATGCTTCAAAAAGAACACAAAAGAATCTCAAAGAACTCTTCCTGTGTTTAAGAAGTAGTGATCAATTTCTTGTATACGCATGTAGGAGTGTGTTACATGTTCTCCCTTTGAACAGGGATTGAGAAGGAAGACATTCTTCTGAATGAGCCTAGAAAAAGGACCTTTTTTTTTTTCCTTCTTCGCACGCCCACGGCATGCGCTATACCAACACCACTCCAAATAGCAATAGCGAGGCAGAGTGTATTCAACGTGTTGAACCTTCAATAATCTAGCTGCCTACTGCTTCCAGCCCACCGCTCCTCCAGCCCACAGCAACAACAGTAACTAGGCCAATGTAGCAACCGGTTAGCATAGAAGAACGTACGGTTAGCATGATTTAGTGTTGCGATGCTAAGCTAGCGCACGTGTTTACCTGTCCGACTGTTGCCACGAGGTGTACCACGGGAACTGGACTAGATGTTATGTGTTATTGAATGCTGTTAAGCCTACTCTATACTTTTTCTTCTCGTGAGATGGTCCCTTTGTCGTCGTTCTCCAAAGGGCTCTTAAGCTGTTCCTTGGATGTGTTTAGTCGCTATGTTAAATTTGCTCTTTCGGCAGGCTTAGACGACACCAAGGATTATCAGTTGCCCCATCCCCCATCATCTCTCTCTTCTCTCCGTGGCCTTGTCCTCTATCCTTGTGTTCCTGCTTCTGAAAGGGTTTTTTTTTGTGGGTCTAGGCCCTAAAGGCTCCACGGTGCCCCATGTTATGCACTCATTCTTTTTATGAGGGGTGCTGCACCAGGCTGTCCATCAATGAGTGCCCTGGGTCACATGGGTGCAGGAGAAGGGGAAAGGAGGGGGCAAGAGAGCATCATCTGTGATGTAGCGTATCCCCTGGTGTAGTCCCAAGACCTTCCCTGCATGTGCATTCACCTTTTAAGAACCAAAATAAATACTAGGGTGGTGATAAGCCCCGGGGGCCACCTCCATGGTTACTTCAACGTCTTCTCCCAGAGGCGGGACCCTAATCCCCTGGTAAAAGTAACCCGGGGATCTGCCCAGGAAGCATTGTCTTCTGGGAAAGAAAGAGAAACGTAGAGGGCTGGCATGCATGGGGCTGGCAGGGAGAGGGAGAGAGAGCGAGAGCGAGGGAGGCTTGGGTTGCAAAGAGAGAGAAAGAGAAACAGAAGGATGCCTGGCTGCAAAAACACAAGTTGGATGGGGAGTAAGGGAATGGGAAGGGGGTGGGGAACAAAGAACAAAAAAACTAGGGATTAAAACGTTTTTTAACAAGAATGGGGAGACTAGGGAGGGGGAGGGGCTGATGGAAGGGAGAGAGACTGAGACAGAAATGGGATACTGGTCCACAGTGGTGAATAGGAGGATGAAAAGTAAAGACAGCAAAAAAAGAAGAAGAAAATAGAGAAGGAGATTGGATGTGTAATGAAAAGGTGAGAAACACCGTTTTCAAGAGGAGGTGCCATCGGAGAGAGCTAACTAAAAGTAGACTGGGGGGGGGGGGGGGGGGGGTGTTGAGTCAGAGGTAGAGAACAGGCCTGAACTGAGAAAAGAGAGGCAGACAGAACTTGGCTGTTAATAGGCACATGAGAATAAACAATGGAAAAACTCAGGTGGGTGGAGTGCCAGCGAGTTTGTATTGTTGTCCATGAGTGGCGATGCATCGGAGTGTGAGATTCCAGGTAAATTATGCAACTTCTTGTTATTTGGAAGGCTAGTTCGTTGACTTGCCTCCAGTTGGTACATGCCCAAATCAACTGCCTGTACCAGAGACTTATACTTTTACAATGTGACTCACTTGTCACAAGATACCCCCCCCCCCACTCAAAGACCCTGGGAGGCTTTTTTACGAAGTCCAACACCTCAGACTTTTTATTTAGTCTCATGTGGAGACACCAAACTTGAACGCTTTTCTTTTTTTTATTATTTTTCTCTGTGTAGCTCCGTCTGCAGTACCCACAGTTCACCTGATGGCGGCCACAGCGAGCACCATGAGCCTGTCCTGGCTGCCTCCGGAGAAACCCAACGGAATCATTCTGGATTATGAGATTAAGTACCACGAGAAGGTAAGCGGCAATGTAAGTCACTGCTTCGAATTCAATCCAATTTCAATGACACTCGCGGTCACTGTATCATCTGTGTTTTCTGCTAATGTGGGAAACAATGCCTCCGCTGACATGCACACGGTTGCCGTGAGGCAAGTCGGCATCCCCAATCCGTGTGTGTGTGTGTCATCATCCTCAGCTACACATCCCCCTTCTTTCTATCCATCTATCCCTCCTTCCTCTCTTCTCATTCTCCCCTCCCAACCATTTCCCACATTTCCATTATGCCGTGTCCTTTTGTGTACCCCTGATTCCATTCCTCACTCCTGCCCTTCCTCTCACCCCGTGTCCTCTCTCGATCCATGCATTGGAAAGTTTCTGTAATTTCCAGGGGCCCATAGAACTGTGACTGGATGTGCCATGGGGAGTAAACAAATCTGCTCTGTTTGTTGTCTTGTCCTTCTCCCTTCGGATTTACACACCAGCTACGATCCGTCTCTCACCATTTCTGTTTCTTTTTCTTCTTCTTCCACATTTTGTTTCGCCCGCCTGCACGGTTAGATCGGTTAGCCACGTGCGGAACAGTGGTGATGCGATCAGAGAGGCGATGATGATGAATGAGACAGCACAAGGGGGGGGCTGCTATCTGATACTGTTTTCATCAGTGACTCTATCTGTCTGCAGGATCAGGGCGAGGCCATCGCTCACACAATGACTGCCCAACGGAGCAATGCCCGCGTGGAAGGTCTCAAGGCTGGCACGCCTTACGTGGTTCAGGTCCGCGCCCGTACCGTGGCTGGGTACGGTCGTTACAGCAGCCCGGCTGACTTCAGCACCAACCTGCAAAGTATGTAACTTCCATACCCTACTTTATTACTCAGGGTATGTTAGGGTATCTGAGGCTTGCGATCTGTGCATAAGTCCTTGCAGACAGTGTGGGTTTATGATTGCCATAACTTCTCTAAGTGGCCCTTTTTCTCTTTTTATTCCCTAAGCCGACCCACCGAAGTTGTGGCAGGAGCAGCTGCCGCTCATCGTGGGATCAGCCACCGCCACCTTGGTCTTCATCATCGCAGTTGTGGTCATCGCTATCGTTTGCCTCAGGTCAGAATTTACCCGTCAGCTTCTCAAAACATTAAAACATTCGAAAGACGAGCAGTTTTGGTAGAGCAACCGTATGCGACAGCGAAGAGAGACACCTCCTCTCTTGCTTTTACTTCACCGCCGTCAGAACATGAGACGGCGGCAGCGTTTGCGGGAGATATTTTGACTCCAAGTTGAAAAACAGAGATAGCTTCAAAATGTCAACTTTGTTTTCCGCGACCTCCAAACCACCCTAGAACACTCTCGGGCGGGTTGCTGCGCCACCTGCGAGGCCACAGAATGCCAGACGAGCCTTCCGAATCCGTGAATAGTAAACAGCTTTGGCTAAAATGTTACTCCGCTCACTGGACACAGCATGATGGAGCAGCTGTTGGGCCTGATAGGCTTGCCCTCATGGCCCAACACTAAGAATCAACAGCGCAGCTACCAGACCACAAAGAACCCAGATGGGCCCTTGTCTTCTGGGCCCAATTGACGGGGAAGATGTGAGCTGCTGCTCACACCTTCCAAAAAAGTCTAACGTTGCATCAGCTGGGTCTAACCGCAGTCGTTTATCCTTATACCGCTCGTTTGTCAAGTATCGATGTGTGTGTGTGTCTATACGTGTGAAAGGTTGGCTCCCGACGCCGACAGGCGCCCAATGGCAGCGGCTGACAAGCGTGGGCATCGGTCATGCTAGACTGAATAATAATCTCCCTGGCTCCCCCCCCTCCTCCTCCCTCCTGCCTCTTTGCACTCCTCTATTTTCACACCGATACATTGTGTGTCTCTCTCAGGGTTTTGGCTTAACCATCGCTTGGACTGCCACAGAAGAACAAGGAGAAAATAGTAATAACACAAAACACAGGGCTTCGACATATTCCGGAACCAAATTAGAATTTGAAATAGGATGCAAATCACCATCGGGTATTATTGCCCTGGTTACTGGTTAGACAACAAAGGAAGCACATTAACATGTAATTTCGACAGCCCAGCCCCCTCGATCTGTCGTCTTTGTGCCCCCCCCCCCCTCTCTCTCTCTCCCAAGTGATGAAGGAAAACACTGAGAATTTGTGGATACAGAAACAGAGACATGGGGTACCGAGCAAAAGAGACAAAGACGGCACCTCCGCGGCTGAGGAGAAATAAAGAGGGCGGACTGAATGAAACCAACAGTTTGATGTCTGTAGGGTGCGGGAAGGCGAGGCAGCTGAGCTCGCCTGTTTGAGCCCGCGTTCGTTCTCGCTCGCTCGTTTCGGGGGTTACTGAGAGCGAATGTCTTTTCGCTCGCCGCTTCAGACAACGGTTTGATGTCCTTCTGTTTAACGCTTCACTCCCCAAATATGTTTTTTACCACCAGGCATTGATGCCGTCTTCATCCCCTGTTTTCCAACGCTAACAGGCAAAATATCTCCGCGAGAGAACATCACAGCGCTGGCTCCATCTCTGCAGACGTTATTAGGGATACGGCTGCTCTTCATGTTTCTGCTCCTCTTGCAGTGTTTGCACCCTGCTGGGGTCCATGTGACTCAGTTGGTTTTTTTTTTATCTTTCTCAACAGAAAGCAGAGAAACGGTTCAGAGTCTGAATACACAGAGAAACTGCAGCAGTACAGTAAGTCTCTTTGCTGACATGCCTCTCCTATTTGTTTCATTTCACTAACAGCTGTATTCTTATAGATCCACTTCGCAATGACTCCACAACCCCTAAAGACTTTCTTATGTAGCTTATGGAGCTGATTCTCTAGTGCAATAATTAAATATTATGAAGTATCTGTTGGTGAAATTTTGTCCGTGCAGCGTAGATTCACTTTCCTGTTCTTGCCACTGAATCCCCTATAGTCACGCCGGGAATGAAGGTCTACATTGACCCCTTCACCTACGAGGACCCCAACGAAGCGGTGCGGGAGTTTGCCAAGGAGATTGACGTCTCCTGCGTGAAGATCGAGGAGGTCATTGGCGCAGGTAACCCACCAAAGCTCCTGAGCTACAGGGGGAAGGCTGCTAGTCACCTCCAGGCCATACCGTTAGAGGACTTCACACCAAGCGGTACTTTCACTCAATTCATCGCTAGCCCTCTCCTTCCTCCCTCCACTACCTCACTCGTCACCTTTTAGAAAACTCCTCTCCAGTTTTTATAGATGTCTCCAGCACTCTCCTGTGTTTAAAACACTACTAGTTATATTGTCTTTAGGTTAGTTTGACTCACAGTCCGAGCACCCTTTGCGTTGTTTCTCATACCATGTGACGTAATACTTTAGCCGAATCCAGGGGCCGGTTTCGCAAAGACATTTGTAATGTAAGGCCAGTATTCATTTTTCCTTCTCTTGTGCAAGTTAGACAGCTTCCAACTTTAACCCACTTAGTCCACTTAAGCCTTAAATGTTAGACATCATGACCAAAGAGTAAAACAGTTTATGATATTTCACTTTCTCACACACAGAATAAATAGACAAAATAGATAAAAGTAGTCTGTTTTCAGCAGTGAATGTAGCACGTAAAGGTGTGACATGGTTGCTTTAGCCATGTTTTGTAGTTTGAGAAAAGTCTTGATTTACCCATAATTCATAGCAAGCTGGTCCTTTGAGCTGTGTGCAACAGATCAATTAAAGATGTCTGTCAGAGGTCCAGCTACTATTTAGAGCTAAGCCACATTCAAAGTGTATCTTTGTGAAATCGACCCCCCCGGAGCAGGAGAGATGCTGTGCAAGGACAATTATTAAATTAGTAAGTAAGACATCGCGGTAAACAAAATTGAACCGATAAAAAAAAAAAAAAAAAAAAATGAAAGCAGATTTTGGACAACGAATGATTCCAGCCCCACACAGATAGGATTTATTTCTCCAGGGAAGCATTAATCCTCATCCTCAGGTAATAATTATAGTCTATTGTTTTATTGCCGTATTTGAAGGGCCCAGTAATTTAAACTTCCTGTCCAGATAGAAAATACACATCTTCATATCTCTCATTTTTCAATCCAATTTCTTCTGACATCCAGTTGCTCTTGAGAGCCTCTGCGGAGAGTCAGAACCCACAAGCTCATCAAATGAGTTATGACTATTTTACATTGAATTGTTTTATGCGTCATAGTCTAGGGAGCATGTGGGCTTTGCTAAGCAATTAATGTGATTTGTCGTCTAGCTACAAGGAGCATGGCTAATAGTTATTTCCCATATTCCCCTGAAATATGAATCCTGTGCGGATGGGGCAGACGATATCACTCGCCTAGATTAGTTTGATCCCACCAATTTGTCGCGTCTTCGGAATTTTTTCGATCACTTTATTTCGACACTTGTCCCTTGCACCTATTATCTCTTCCACCATGTGGTTGTGTATCCTCGTTTAGACACCCCACCCTGACATTTGATGTTGTTGTAGACATATGCGAATATTCAATGCAAAGTATTTCATACACTTGATAGTAATATCTCTGCTCAAAAGCTGCAGGAATGTGCCAATTGAGGTTGAGTTTTCTTAGCATTGTATCTGAGCCAAAATGGAGGACGTTGTGATGGCAGAGATGGGAATCCCTACTACTGCTTCTGCTACTACCATACTACTGCTACTACTACCACTACAACAGCTTCTTCTGACGAGGCCACTACTTGAAAACCCGTCGCTTCCCAGCATTCGCCTCTAAAGTGACAAAACCCCCCAACCCCTGTCTTCCCTGTCCCCCTCCTCCCCTCTACCCCTTCCTCAATCCATCCCTTCATTCCTCCATCACACGCCCTCTTGTCCCCTGACTCCCCCACTCTGTCACCTTTGCACCGGCATTGACACGCATTGATGTCATCGCCATCATTTTTCTTGCACTCGTGCACTCGCTTGGTGTAGCCTCTAAACGTAAAGCATCCACAGCTCCGAGAACCCCAAAGCTTCTATCTCCACCTATCTCCTCCTCTTGTGGCCGCTTCTCCGGTCACTCCGAACTTTAGCACCACCTCCCTTTATCCATGCCACCCCCCCTCCCACTTCCTTTCCCCTGAGCTCCTATCACGCTATCATCCACGTTTAACTATTTTATTTATTTGAATGTTTTTACATCTTCTACATCAGCTCACATTCCACCGTCATGCTTCACATCCACCAGGCTGCTTCTTTTAATCTGTAGTTTAACAGAAGAAAGTATGCTCTCCCATCACCACCATCCCTTGACAGTGGCCTAGAGTCCTGGCTCCTCTTGCTGTTCCCCTTGTCCCACGCCTCCTGCTACCCTTCCCTGGCTCCTTGGTTCTAACCAGTTAACTGTCCCCTCTCCCTTCTTTTCCCCCCCACTATCCTCCACTCTACCGTCATGCCTCTCTCCCTTCCCTTATCTCTCTCTCTTTCCTCTTTGCCGTTTCTCTGGCTGTCTCACCTGGGCTCTCACAGGAGAGTTTGGTGAGGTGTGCCGCGGTCGCCTCAAGCTGCCCGGACGCCGGGAGATCATCGTAGCCATCAAGACTCTCAAGGTGGGCTACACCGACCGGCAGAGGCGCGACTTCCTCTCGGAGGCGTCCATCATGGGCCAGTTCGACCATCCCAACATCATTCGCCTGGAGGGTGTGGTCACCAAGAGTCGGCCGGTGATGATCGTGACGGAGTTCATGGAGAACGGGGCGCTGGACTCTTTTCTTAGGGTGAGAAACACACAAACACTGAACACATACGAAAAGGTTTGATCTGTGTGTTCCGATGCTGCCGCCCTGTTTGGTACCATGCCAACCAGCTCATCAGTAGCAATTAGCGGCTCAGTGTCTTGCTACACGACACGGTCTCCGGAGGAGGTGGGGATCAAGCCTGTAACGTTTAATTTACTAGACGGCCACTGTACCTCCTGAGCCATGTAGCTTTGATTTGATCAATCTGCTTGATCTTGCTTTTCGTTAGCTGACCATCTTGGGAGCCATAAAAGCTACGCTATCGGTGACATTAGCACGAAAGCTCGTCCTCTAACGAACCCCAAAGTCACGTCGCACATTATCTGCTGACGAAAGGAGATACAGAGAAGGGAAAGTTTTTATGAAGGATAGCGGATATAGATATGTGGCAATCACAGGTAGGACAAATAAAGGTAAAAAGGGATGAAAACATATATCGCTTTGAACATGCGACCTTCATCTACGGTCCAACTCATCCTCGTCATTCTCTCTCTTCCCTTGCCAGCTCAACGACGGGCAGTTCACAGTGATCCAGCTGGTTGGCATGCTGCGTGGCATCGCAGCGGGCATGAAGTACCTGTCAGATATGAACTACGTGCACAGAGACTTGGCCGCCCGCAACATCTTGGTAAACAGTAATCTGGTTTGCAAGGTGTCAGACTTCGGCCTGTCTCGCTTCCTCGAGGACGACGCCACAGACCCCACCTACACTAGCTCACTGGTGAGTCAGGTTATAACTGTGTGTATGTGTTTGTTTGTGTGTGTGTGTGTCCATGTTGAAATCAATGTTTAAAGGTGCTACATGTTACATTTTGACATCAATACATCGCTATGATATATATATGAAAATGTGAGCCCCTTTCCACGAAGGGAAGCCGCAGCTTTGCCAAGTACGAGTGAATAAAGATGCAAGGCTGCCCTGGTTTGACATAACCTGCCTGCATAGACAAGGATTTGCTTTTCTTCTCTCATTGTAAACGGTAGCACTGCCGGGGACAGGCAGGGAAATATATAGAATATAAATATATATATCGCTGCTGAATGACGGATTTATTTCCGTGTAGATAAGCAATTTGACACAGTAGAGGCAGAATCGGGTACACGTTGGTGGATTTGTAAAGAATGTTTTATGATTAACCTAGAATGACTTCTGCATGTCATTGATTGACGCACCGGCAGATTTCCCTTGGTAAACAAATCCCTATAATGTCTGACATGAAAGATCAGCCTCAGCCTCCTCTGGCCTTTATCCTAGGTTGGACAACTGTCTTGCCTCTAAATTCACTTATTTCCCATGATAAGAAGGGAGCGGCGGTCTGTGTTTGTTTTGTGCGACCACATATGCCACATATAACAGTATTGAGTTGGTGTGGTTAATCAGCAGGATATCCTGCTAACAAATCATTATTTTATGGTTGCAATATCATAAAAAAGAAAGCCAACGCAAAAGGGTAATGACTTGTTAAATTAGCCACCATTGTTTTAGAAAAAAAAACAGTGTTTAACTTCTTTTGTGTTTTTGTGCAATTGTATTCACGACATAGCAGACAGCATTAGCATGTCTCTGGTTCGGTCATCAGACGATGGAGTGGGTTTGCGATAATGTCTTGAATGCAGCTCAGGGATCATCATCGAGGTGACGTCCGACAAAATCAACGCAAATTTAATCTGTGTAATCGTCTCTCTTGGCATCAAAGATGATTGATCACATCGACAATTAAAAGCGACTTGAGGCCAGTTTGGCTAACTAGCCAAATACCTGATTAGATGTGCTAACCACAGAGGGGGCAAGAGTGAGGGATGATAAGTCTCCTTAGTGACGGGAAGCAATGGTGTTAATTAGGAAGTGACCCTGAACATCAGCAGGATCAGCTCATCCGCAGCGCCTGTTGTTAGCTTAATGAACGGAACTCCGAAAGGACGCTGATGTATTGATGTTGAAAAATCTGTAGCACTCTTAATATTGTTACGTTAACTTCACGTGTTCGTACATACCATTCTCTACAACCGTGTTACTAACCCTGTGTGTGTGCAGTGTCGTGTGTGCTGTTCGTCGCATGCACCCTCTTGTTGTGCATCAGGCGGTTTCCTCGGATTGTTTTTCTCACCCTCTCTCCCTCTTGTATGTGTGTGACTCTTTGTCCGTGCTCCATCCCTCCAGTATTTCATGCTCACATACTCATTCCCATATCCACAGGGAGGCAAGATACCCATCCGATGGACGGCTCCTGAGGCGATTGCCTACAGGAAGTTCACCTCGGCTAGCGACGTGTGGAGCTACGGCATCGTCATGTGGGAGGTGATGTCGTACGGGGAGCGGCCGTACTGGGACATGAGCAATCAGGATGTAAGTTCATTAAGTGGCCTACCTCGGTGTCACAAGACTGTTGTCACGACTGTTGTTATCTCTCTCGGAGCCTCTGGCCCTTCCAGTTCTACCCTCAAACCTTTCTTTTCGGGTTCATCTCTGCCTCTGTACCCTACTCGGTGACTAGAAGAGATTTCATTTTTGTCATTCCTCAGGTTATAAATGCGGTGGAGCAGGACTACCGACTGCCCCCACCTATGGACTGCCCCACGGCGCTACACCAGCTCATGTTGGACTGCTGGGTGAAAGAGAGGAACCTGCGACCCAAATTCACCCAGATTGTCGCCACACTTGACAAGCTAATCCGCAATGCCGCCAGCCTCAAGGTGGTCACCAACAGCACGCAGTCGACTGGGTAGGTTATAGGTCAATGAGTATATATATTGGTGTAGATTCTCCTTTTGTATATTGAAGACTTGACCAAGCAATTATGAATTAACACCAATGCAAGTTGATACATCGTATCAGACTCACAGTGACTCATTTATAACAAATCCTTAACTCCTTTAAAGTGCCTGTTTCTTCCATTACAACTGTAGCAAATGCAGCCTGGTCCCATTATGCAAATTCAAATTACTTATCGCTCAATACTTTCCCCTTAAAGCAACTCCAGCACACGGCAAACTCAATCAATTATGTCACATCTACATTTAGCCGCGCTGCCTTCCTGTACGAACTGTTTCTTGGAAAGTGTTTGAAGGATAGAAGGTGGCGGAGTTTTTGAGCGATCGGGGAGGGGGATGACCTACCTATCTGTCCCTGCATTGGGGTCTTTTTGTCTTGAGGGAGGGCAACAGACAATCCTGGGTTGGGCTCCTGAGGAAAACCAGGGTCTCGGTTGGCCACCGGAGTGACGTTCTTAGAAGATTAAGCTTGCGGTTAATTAGCTCGATTAAGGCGAAGCAAAAAAGAGACGGGAGCGCCTTTTAATTAGCCACTAACAAGATTTTAAACGGGCCAGTGGAGAGGTGGCCTCCTGCCGACAAATCTGTAGGAGTGAGAGATACAGTTCTCCTGGTCGGCGTTGAAGGGTGTCTGGATGTTAGCTGACAGTGTTTAGGATGAAAGTCCTTTGGTTGATGTGCTGTTGTCAGGACTGTCTAACATGCTGAAGGTATAAATGTACAAACAGAAATACACAAACAACAACTTGTCCTCAACATGTTAATGTGATATTGTGTTGAGGCCTGGCTTGTGTCTCTGTTACAAGATAGGGTTCAGCTTCTCTGGTGTGTTTCTGCGTGTGGTTCACATGTGGCCAGCAACATTCTCAACCTTTTTGAAGCCAACTTTAGAGATGGAGGACTAACAATACCCCATTAAGAGGAGCCAGCATCTGGCTTTAACGATGGCCTGAGGCCTTAGGCTCCAAAGCACAGGCCTTATTAAAAATCACTCCATCTACACCACTCAATGGACCCTCTGTATCGCTGTTATTAACTCCCACTCTTTGTCTTTTCCTTTTTTCCCCCCTTGCTCCATTCCTCTTTTAATTGTTAATGAGTCTAATGCCATCAAAAAGGATGACAGGGATCACCCGAGCAGAGAGGAGGCGAGACAGTGGCGCTCTTTCTCCTCGCTCGCTCCCTCGTTTTTTTGTCCGTCCTCCCTCACCTCACCGCACCTCTCTCCACCTCCTCTCTCGTTCATCCCGCTCCACTTCTCTGTGAGTTGTTGCACAGTTTTATTAAAACTTCCAAGGTGGCCTCTCTATCTGCAGCAGCGATCAGCACAGGGGCTTAGGTTCGTCTTTAAAAAGAGCCCTTTTTTTGGGGTGGGTTGGTGAATGTGTTGGAACATGCATAACACATTCCGAACGGTGCACAACTAAACACATTCGCTGTCAAACACACGTAGGTTTGTGAGTCACTCCTTGTATTGTAAAAAACTTCATTAGTCAGGCCGAGCATGCAACCGCGCACACGCACAGCTGTAATTATTTTCCGCCCCTGAGGACTCGTGTTGCACACATCCCTCGGTCGAGGGCAGCCTTGGATGGCACACTTGCATGTACGTCCAAATACGCCACTGAATTTAATAGCGCAACTGCAGTAACAGAAAGCACATGGCCCGTACGGGCTCGTAATGTTGTGTTAATAATGAATCCCAAACCTGATTTAATCTGTCCAGCACTGCCACATGATCGCATTCAAACCATGCAACAACAGAGAAACTATTTGCTATTTTTCCATGGTTTCAAAGGATTTATCTTGGAGACATGACGGATGATGCGACGGTCCTGCTTCGTGTGCCACGTGGCGAACGGCGGCGTTGGTTGTTGACGCTTTGACGTTTTTTTCAAACAATACAATGTTTAACATCCCTCCATTGTTGTCGGCACCCGGAGCGATCTTTCGCTGGCTGTACGGCTGTTGTCCTGATGACAGATTGTACTTTGGCGTTCAAAGCAGAAGATTACGCCGACAGCTTAACCTGTACGCGAGAGGGTTTTCTTCGTGGCTGAGGAAGAAGAGGAACCGGGACCCTTTTCTTCCTTTACCCCGAGAAGCAGAACCCGTTCGATTCAATAGAAACGGCGGTTTCTTTCAGTAGGAGTGGCCTGAGAGCGAGCTCGGAAGATAACGAGCTCAGCTCATTCTCGTTGTTGTTGTTTTTTTTTTTTTGTTCCTTTTCCACTGCACTCACAGCCCGGCTCTTTTATGAAAAGAGCGTTTTTTCCAGTGGTGAAATGCTTCTTTAAAAAACAGATTTGAAAAGCAGATTGGATCCATCTGCTCTCTTTAACACACAGCTCGCCTCCCCAGCTGCAGCGCCAGCATCCACCACCCAAGCCTCCAGCCAGTCTCTCCACAGTCATAAAAAGTGCCCACCCCACCCCCACCCATGTACACAACTCCACTACATGTGGAGGAGAGGAGAGGAGAGGAGAATAGGAGAGAGGAGGAGAGATGGAGAGGTGGCGCTCGGCGGGGTGAGGTTGGCCGATAGAGGCTGTAGAGTAACGACCTTAACCCTCTCTCTCTCTCTCTGTTTCTCTTTCTCCCTCTCCTCCCCATGTAGGGTATCCCAGCCCTTGCTTGACCGCTGTGTGCCAGACTACACAACTTTCACCACTGTGGGCGACTGGCTGGACGCCATCAAGATGAGCCGCTACCGCGACAACTTCGTCAATGCCGGATTCGCTTCCTTTGACCTGGTAGCCCAGATGACAGCAGAGTGAGTGGAGTAGATTCAGCTAATGAGGCCTAAAGTGATTGACTTGGCTCCGTTTTTTAAGCGTCACAGAATACACAGTGACCTTGCCAAAATAAAAATAGTGTCATGGCCAAATTACACACAATGAGATGCGGGAAAGTGGGCGGGGAGGACGATCAGACATCAAACAAACAATGGAGGATGGGAATAAGACACATTATGTTGTGTTTATCAGGTATTTCAGAACCCAACTTGCAACCCGACTCTCTAAGAGACGAGATCATCTCTGATTCCTGTGTGTTGTGATGTTTAATTGACAAATCACGACTGGTTTACTGCACAATCGGAATGGTTTTGTTGTCAGAGTATTTTAATTTGCGTTTCGGCTTGGATTTCCCACCTCCAATCTCCGGTTGACCTTGAAGGCTCGCCCGCCTCCTGCCGTGTTTACGGACAGGAAATTATGTAATGTAAGTCATGGAAATCGCAGGCCAGTAATGATCAAATAAATGAATTAGGATTTATAATGATAAATAAACCATCCTCATTAGCTGCATAATAGGCGATGGAGGTGGAGGTAATTTGTTTCAATTTGGTCAGGATGACAGGTGTGGTGTACTGTGGCTCTCTGTTGCCCTTAATGGCCAGTAATTCCTCTAATGGTTCCCATTTATTATCATTTCATCCTCTGCTGCTGCGCTGACGGGGACGGCCAAATATGAAAAAACAAAACATAAAAACACACCGTTTGTTTGTGTGAAATTGCAGCGATACACCCGTACTTAGCTTTGGAGAGGATGAAAGTGTGAAGATGTGCACGTGTGCACGAGTACACACTTTATGCATGCGTGTGTGTGCATTAATTCATATTTGGGTTTTCGCCGCTCAATTTTGCGCTCAAATGCATACGGCCACAACGTTATTGAGATGAGTGTTCGGTATCTGACTGTAATATTAGATTACCCAGCGTTTGTGTGTGTGTGTGAGATGGAGCAGAGAGGACGCAGACTGTGGCAGAGCCCCAACAGTCGGCTAATCGCCGCCCCAGACGCCGCCAGACTCTCCTCCTCTGCTATCGACGGGGGAAATCAAACAAGGGAGCGGAAAAGAGAGTCTCTCGTGATGTTATTGTACAGCGTTAAACCAACACGGCCATCGTGATTAGATTATAGCATCTGACTTATGACGACCGAGGCAGGTGCGCTCGGAGGTTGTGTTAATGTCAACTGTACGTCAACATTTATATTATCCCGCAGCTCCCTCGCCTTGAGGTTAAGTTTGTCCTCCGCTTACTGTAAAGATCACGCTGCAGCTGGTGCCTGAGACTGAGATACAGCTTTTTTATTAATTCTGAGGGGTGTTGCGAAACAGTTCTTAACTTAAAGGTGATTTGGTGACACACAGAATCTTAGAATGACAAATAAGTTGCTTCCCAGGCGAAATGACCGTCGGCCATCTGCCAAACAGTAGCTACATTTGCCCTTTAATCATTAACCGACACATTATGGTTCTTCAACCCCTCTCCTCATGCCCACCTGCCAGGCAACAGATGTATGTTGCATGAACAACATTTGGTATGGCTGAATGGGCGTCCCCCGTTTTGTTGACACAAACTCACAGAGGCATTTTACGAGTGGTTGCCAAGACTCGTCCTCGTTCCCGCCCGATCGAGTCGCGTAAAGGCCGAACTCGATGTTTGCTTACTTTTTTTTACTTTTTTTTTATGACCAAGCCATCTGTACTCATGTACTCATGTTCTTTTTTTTTGTTTTTTTTTGTTCCCCCCGACAACACAGGGACTTGCTGCGGATAGGCGTGACGTTGGCCGGCCACCAGAAGAAGATTCTGGGTAGCATTCAGGACATGAGACTACAGATGAACCAAACACTTCCTGTCCAGGTGTGAGCAACAGAACTCACAGACCGACGCAGTCCGAGGACAGACAGACAGACAGAAGAAAAAAGGGGGAGGAACTGTGCCAGAGAGAGCCATTGGAAAACCCTAGCTGCCTGACCCATGTCTGCCAATTAGACGCTACGAAACTGGCTTGCAGTGCCTCTGACGAGTTCATATTTTGTTCCTTTTTTCACTACCACTTCCATTTCCTGTTTTTTTGTTATTCCTTTTTTGTTTATTTCCCCATGCAACCAGAATGTTTGTGTTTTTTTGAAAGAGGACTAAGAGTTCCCCCACCGCCCCCCTTATATCCCATGCGTGCCTCACCAGCTCCGGTGTTGGTTGACTTTTGCATGCATGTGTGTTTTTTAGCGAGGTTGGCCTCGGCCCCCCGTAGCTGAAAAGTCACAGTCTGATCTTCATCCGTAGCCCCTCCCCTCGACCCCTCGACCCAGCTTTGATGGACGTAATAAATAGTAAAAGGATCAGCACCATGGCGAGAAAAAAAAACAAAAAAAAACAATGAACAAAAGCATATAAAAAAACAAAAAGCCGAGGTGTTTGGACACGCAGAGGACGGAGGACGATTCTTTCCCTGACGTTGTTTAACTGTGTACGTGTGTGTTTTTCTTCATCTTCATATTGAAGGTGTGTTATCTAAAGGGCACTTGCTGAAGAAGGGTGAGGTGGTGAAAGAGGAACTATGATGGACCGAGGTCGAAAACCGAGAGGCTGACAGAAGTCAAACGGGCGACTGAGGGCAGCCGCTTTTTTTTGGACGCTTGTTTCGGCGGCATAATCCTCAGCGGATCACCAGATGACCCCTGCCCCCTTAACCCGGAGAGTCTCTGGATAGTTTCACAGATCAGGATCACTCATCAACTGTGTTTTTTTTTTTTACACATAAAAAAACGTTTATTTTTGTTTGTCCACACACCATTTTATTTTTTTTTTTTGGCTTTCCTACATTTTTTGGGAGATTTGTGGTTTCAAAATGAACGGTCGAACCGAACTACCCCGATTGGATACTTCCCGTGAATAAGGGGGAGACAAGGACTGTGGCAACACAATATAGAGACCACTTGGCCTTTTGGGTGCGTATTTGTATGTGTGTGTGTGTGTGCGTGTGTGTGTGTGCGTGTGTGCTCATGTTTGCGTGTATGTGTGATTACGTGTGCTTGGACGTGCAGGTGTGTCACGATGCACACAAGTATACTGTACAATACAGCTTCCGCTATTTGCCACTGTGGAGAATTACCGCATGAACTGAACCGTGACAAGGAGCAAATATATCTGAAACAATTACGCTATATTCTGTGGACAACTGTTAAACCTTTTTTTTTTTTTTTTTTATTGAATCAAAAAATGAACTTTGGACATACTTATATATGCATATATATATTTATATGCATCCAGCCGAGAAACCATTATGGACACCTTACTTTCTACTTACTATTATCTGGATTTAGAATTAATCAAAATTCTTGTTTTCATTTCTTGACATCCTGCCCTATGTATTTATTTGTACCTCACTCGCCCGCTCTCTCACCCTTCCTTCACTCCGCCGCCGACACCCAGATGGACCTATAAACCGTTTGGGGGGGACGGCGGACTTGGAAACAATCAGACGGAAGAGGAACTTCAAGAGGATTCAGCTAATGAATTGATGATTATTAAACGAAAATAAATTGCATATAAAATTGGAAATTGTATTTAGTTGTTGTTCTAAACAGCCCTGTACATGTTTTGTAACAAAAATATGATAAATAACAAAAGAAAAATGGAGTTTTGAAAAAAAGAACAGAAGTGTTGTTGTGAAATGTTTGACCGGAGGGAAATTAAGAAAAAGGAGGGACAACAATGACGGTGACACCACAGTTAAAGACTCCACCTTTAGCCACATGCTACCGTGTTGCTCCTCCCCCATTGTAGTTTGAGTGTTCGCGTAGGTGAGCTAAAGCTAGCGTAGGTGAGCTAAAGCTAGCGTAGGTGAGCTAAAGCTAGCGTGTTACACCACAGTTAAAGACTCCACCTTTAGCCACATGCTACCGTGTTGCTCCTCCCCTACTGTAGTTTGAGTGTCCGCGTAGGTCAGCTAAAGCTAGCGTAAGTGAGCTAAAGCTAGCGTGTGCCGCTTCAACTGGGTGTTAATCTTCCTCAGTCCATTCTCTCACTCTCATCAAAAACATTATTTCCAAACCCGGATCTGTTACTAACGCCAGGTTTTTTTTTTTTTAAACTCAAAAAAACCTTGTGCAAACTACTCAAATGCATCTCGGGTGGCGCACCTGTTTTAAAACGATTCACTCTCCATCGACATCGTCAGTATAAATTGTTAAGGAGAACAGCCAATCACCCCCGAAGGCATCGCAGGATCTGGAGTATACAATCCATCGTCAGAGAATCCAGAGCTGTCAGAAGAGAAAACTATTGTTCTTTGTCTGTCAGGTCGATTAATGCAACGGCCAATCTGACTTCGCAGGGATGCGTATACGCGGCGGGTGCAGACATATGGAGGGCTGACCTATCATTATCTCTCTTCATTTCCTGTCTGGCCTGCAATCATCCTGTCTCAGCTCAGGCTGCTGTATGATTAGTACAGTGCAGGATCAACAGCACTGGCATGCAGACTACTAAAATCTGCTGGCCCCCTCATCCTAAATAATAGCAGCTGCTTTGCGTAGACCGTACCATTTGCACTTATAACTGAGGGGTGTCTGAAGGTAGCGGATTAAAGGTTCGGATCTCCGCTTTGATCTTCCAATCAGTCTCCATATTCTTTGGCTTAGAACTGATGAATGCAATATGTGAATATTACCATGTAGGTGTGTATTGATAGCGTGACGTTAGAGGCCGTGCAGCACGTTCTGACATATTCTTTTTGTCAGCCTTTGTAAACTCCCTTCAAAAGCCACGGGGGGATATTATGCAAAACAACAATGTGTTTCTTATTTGATATCGCTCCACCTTTTCCAGGCGTTTTCCCTCCTGCTTGTACACTCTGTAAAGGGCAGTTGTGCTACATGACTAAGTTGAAAAATATACAGGAAATAAGCCCCAAAAATCCCAAATGGTGCTCGTCAAAGTGTCAGCTTGATGGTATTGTCACCACGAAAGTGTTGGAGTGTCCTGATCGCTTGCCCAAGGAATATACAACATTACACCCTCTTCCTCCACTCCAGCCCAATCTTTCAATCAGCTAAGCCCCACTGTTGAGAATCCGCATGTGGCCCTAAACAAGACACAGTTGATGAGCATAAAATAGAGCGTATGATGGTTAAACACAATCAGATGGCGGGACACCGTTTTTTTGGAGCTTGCATGAGCTGTTGATGAGGTGCACATGGTTTCGTCCGGGGTCTGGAGTTGCATCCGACGAAGTCAATCGTCGATGAGCGATGAGCTGAACCGGCACTGTTGCACATCTTCCAATGATTTAACTGCCACCACATCAACTGCGAGCGATTCGTCTTCGGAGGGGATTTTTTCACACGATAAATGGCAGCGGTTTAATATTCAACATTCGCAGAGGAAGGAAAGTCTTGTGTTGTTTTTTTTTTTCTTTCGTTCCTCACCGCACGTTGTCGAGATTAAGACGGACTGTTACGCTCGTGTGTCTGTGTGAGAGAGTGTGCAGAGGAAAGTTTTTTTTTTTATATACAGGAAAAGATTGATCAGCAGAGTCTAGTTTTTGTCAGATATGGTTATCCTAACATTCCCTCCACTTTTCTTCCTGTATTTTACATCCTCCCCCAACTAATCATCCAGCACCGTCACCCCCACCCTGTTAACCCTTTTGAACTAACAACTTCTGACTTGTTTTCTTCTGCTTTTTGCATCAGTTGTTCGTTTTTACACAAATATATACAGCATGGTTTCTTTTTTTTTTTGTTCTGTCTTCTAACAATATCACTTCACATCTGTTTCTTGTTCAATTTTTGATAACACCCCCCCCACACCCCCCACCTCATAGAAGGACGTGACATGTCAGAGGGTTCGTTCGGTACATGTGTTACGAAACGGGAGGACGGGGGTAGAATAAGGCGCAGAGAAATGCAATTGTTAATCCCCCCCACCCCCTTTGAAAAGTATTGAGATGTATTTAATGATGCAGACATACACGGCGAATTACAAAAACAAAAAAAAGTGATGATGCATTCTTGTAGAAATATTTTTCAAAGACCCTTTTGCAATTAAATTATTTTAAGAAATGTGACCTGATCTCTTGACTGTCTTTGTGTCGTTGTTTGAATTTCTAATGTGAACAGCTCGTCCGTGAGAGATACAATCCCGACTCTTAATCAAGCGACTCCAGGCCCAAAACAAACACATGCAAATTCACCGCTTAATAATTACGTCCCTAAATCCTGTTATCGTTACCTTATGTAGCTTTGCAGCGGCTAACTATTACAACAACACGTTGCCTCATTCACATAATTTCTCCCGAAAAGTACACAGCAACCCCAGATTTAATTTTAGCATGTTTCGCTTATTTGACCTTTAAACTGGGATTATACATTCTTTATCCGCAGATTTCTGATGTGATGTTTTTGTTTCGGGCAGGTTTGAGCTGC
>CAAKHC010018815.1:34810-59896 GCA_901007825.1 Macroramphosus scolopax
TTTGGCCCCCCCCCCCCCCCCCCCCCCCCCCCCTTCGCTCTGCAAGAGCCTGAGGACATTTATAGTGAAACTGTCTGTATAAAAATATTTTTTTGTAATCATGTCTTTCATCTCTGCAGCTAGAGGCAGTCCATGAGTGGATATTGATCCTTGGGAGAAGTTACGAAGAGTTCATTCATTTATAATGCTCCTTTAATTGCCAAGTCCCTTGCCGGTATCGGTTTTTATTATGATTTAAATAATTCTTAGGTAGTTAGCCAAAGTAAGCACTGACAAACCTCTATTAAATCCTGCATCTGTCGAAAGGAGTAGCACGAAAAAAAAATCAAAATCAGATATAATAACTCCAAAGTTTCTATTAAACATTGACGTTTTCTCTCAGGAAACAAGTCGCAAGTAAGTTGTCGCAATCAAATCAAAAAGTTTGCAACGCGCAGTCGCCCGTGTCAATAAGTTGCAGCGCAGGAGCTCCCCATATTACATTTCATACCCACTAATTAATACGAGATGCACTCGTTTCTGCAGGCACTGAGCCAACAGTCTTGTTTTCCAGCAAATAAGAAAAAAGAAGCTCAGATCATAGATTCTACATCATCCCCCCCCTCGCTCGCCTTGTCCCCTGGCTCCCCTCTTCTCCCTTTCCCTGTCCAATTACAGTAAATACAGAGCCTCGGATTGGTGGTCCCTCCGTCTGAATAGAGCAGATATTTCTGAACCCACCCCCTACATGCACTCTCAGAAGTTCCAACTGAGGATAATGTGGCTTCTTTATGTGTTGCAGCAGGGAGAATGAATTTCATCCTACATCTCCCAAACTTCTCATTTGCAGTGTGTTGTCAGGTGATGGATTTAACCGGGCCACTGGCGACGTATTAAAAGGGCGAGCAGCATTTCACAGGACACAGGATCTGCATTTTCTTCTATAACATCCTTTGTCTTGGTATCCAAGCATTGGAGCCGTACTGCACCTTGGCAGTAGATATATTTACCCTATATGAATGTGAACCACATCTACCGTACGAGACAGACTGACCATATCATAGACATATAGTTGTTTTGACTCGCTATCAGCACTCCGTAAGTAGTATAATCTGTCAGTTTGAAGTGAACCGGTGCCAAGACGAACTGTATTCTTTTCCTTGGGCTATTGACATAGTGTCACATTACTCAGCGACGGGGGATATTGATTGTGTGCAGGCTTGTTTCATCAAAACATGTCATTTAATGCAAAAGGGAGAACTATTGAGACGTCAATAAAGATTAATGTCTTTTTCTGCACTCGGTCAGCGAGGCGGCATTTGCATAAATATCCCTGTGTATTAGCGTGTCTTAGCCACATGTCGGTCAGGATGATGATCAATGCGAAGAAAAAAAAAAACATGATCACACAGCCAAAAGAAAAAAAAAATAAATCTGCTTCCCGACACTCTACTAATCAGCCCCTGCCCGTTGTTCCCAAAGCCAAACTGTCTCCCTTTATTCTGTCTCATTCCCTACAGACAAACCCTCCCTCTCCTATTTACAACACCCACCCACAACTGCTCTCAGTCTACGTTCTCATCCTCTCCCATCTCCTCTGCCATAATCCCTCTCTTTCACTTTAGCTAGCCACAGCTAATTGGTCACGTCTGTGCTGTGACATGGGGACCTGACATAATTGCTGGACAAATAGTGAGGTGTTTAGCCACGGACCTGTCTCGGCTGAGCTGTACACAGACACCAGCCGACTGGAAAGACTAATTACCACTCCAACCCCACAATTTGCTAATTGGCAAATACTTCCAACAAAGAATTATGTGTGTTTGTGTGTGTGTGTCTGTGCTTGTGTGTCTGTGCTTGTGTGTGTGTGTGTGTGTGTGTGTGTGTGTGTGTGCATCTTTATGTGTGCACCTTTCCTTGAGTTCATGAGCCTGAGAGAGAAAAATAGATAAATAAACTTGATAATTGTAATAAATTATATTAAAAACATGCATAAAAATCGTAGGTTATTGCTATTGCTATCCCCCACCCCCCCCCCACACACACACACACACCATCCTTTGCACTCATGCACTCATTCATAGACCTGAGTGAACTGATTATTGCATGCAAATGTTTCCCACCGGTGTCTTATTTTGAAATAGTAAAACTAAGATTGAGTATTTGATCGCTATGTGCAGAAGCGTTGATAAATATTTCTGAGGTGCAAGCGGTGAATCTTCACTTCTATTCAAAGGACGTCTCACAAAGACTCGTCCTATTGCAAAAGCCCCTGAAATATTTGACCAGCCTCTTGCATCATTCCCTTTTCCGCTAAAGAGGATCAGGCCTTCTCTGCCCCTCGAACAAGCATCCTATTGTTGATTGTTTGGGTGCAGCTGCATATCTGTCTGATGGTTGAATGTGTTTGCCAGGGAGACAATACTCAACCGGGTCTCACCCACGTACCGCGGGGTGACCTGAAGTTCATGGTGAAAGCTTGGACAGTTGGTGGGAACACATCAGACACATCACATGTGAGAGGTACGGCAGCCTTCGAGCGCGGCCCGGCCGTTGAGCAAGCACATTAAAATGCCGGCGTGTGAAGATAAGATGTCCTTATGGCTGCAGTTATCATGATAGAACCTGAGTTTACTGTAAACAGAGCATGATAACAGCACCGTGATGCATGAGACCACACCGACGTGGGGAGGCGATTCAGGGGAAGCGAGCTTGCACGTACGACCGTGCGCTCTTAATCTTTGGTAAGATAATGAATCTTTTTCTTCTTACAGCCCCTTGCTGAGATCACGTCCTCATTAGAGTTCAGCAGACGTCTCGCAGACTTGTTGGGATCTGCATGCATTGGAGTGCTTCCTGCCAAAAAATAATTTCCTGTCATTTAAAACAATAACAATATCTACATGGAGCTAATAATAATAATAATAATAATAATAAGTATATTAATTATTAATTTTAAATTCGAAGCTTCATGATGGGAGTTGACTTGTAAAAGTACATAATATGCTGCCCCGTATATATATGCCCACATATAACAGGCTGCACTCTGAAGCCTGCAGAGTGTTTTGACGTCTGTCTGAACCTGTTAACTGATAAAAATCGGTGTTGAATGAAAATGAACAATAACCACTCACTATTTAGCTGACGTATATTAGGAGGTATAATATACCCTAAAAGCATACGCTGGACGCTATTTCTTTGATGTGAATAAAGCAGCTGCACCACTGATTATCTCGGGAACCAACTAAAGGATAATTAATAGCTCGTGCTTCACACTTATGAAAGACAGTCGTGACATTGCCAAGTCGAGGTCGTTTTTCCTCTCCATTGGTGTCAACGGTTGGCATGAAGGTAAGGGCCTTGTTTCTGCCTGACATCTCATTAACTGCTCGTCGATATTTATCAGTCTTAATCAGAGCTGTGGCAGGTCCGGTGTGATTACTTCCTGAGTGTGAAAGCAATCATACCTCGTCCTCCCCACTGTCCTTGATTTACGGGGAGAGAAACAGTCGTGCACGGTCGAGGAAGTTTGGAGGGAGCGGTGCAAAACGACAACGGTGCTGAAAATAGGACATTCGCAGCTTCTCCGGAGAATAAAATAAAAGCACAGGCTTGACGATAATGAAAAAATATTTGTTTTCCCACATGAGAAAGAGTTTTAAGCCCACAACAAATAGGTGGTTTAGAAAGTTGCCATGATTTTACATCTGAGGAAATACGGCACATTAACCGGTTTGATAACCTCTGAAATTTATTTTTAATTATTACAATTACTTTAGCAGAATTATGCAAATGCAACAATTTTCTTAATTTTCTGATATTTTTTAATGCTGTTAATCAGGTAGAGGGACGGCAATTTTAATAATTTCTCTGGAACTATTAAATGGAGCTTTTATCAAAAGAAGGAAAATAAATCTTGCATTTTTGTTGTAAAATATTTCTGGACTTATACAACGATTTTATTTGGAAATATTGCATGGACCTAAATTCGGACGTATCCACAGTGAGATATATTAATGTGTTGATAGAACTGCGTTGACAAGTGGGCTGCTGGCCTTGGTGGAAGAGTCTGAACGTGTATCATTATCTTTATCAATGGAGACATAATACATCACTAAAACATGTTTTTTACACATTGCATCACCTTGTAACTGTGTTCACACGCTATTGTTGAAATTAAGGCAACAACAGAATCCAGCCATTAAGACAGCGACGCCATAGTTAAACAATTTACTTAAACAGACTTAAGAAACAGATTTAGGGGGGAAATTGTTGTCTTGTTCACACACATTCATGTCCAATGTCCATCATCAGGTGTCCAGTCTGACCCCTTAACCCCACTAAGGACGTCTAACAAGGCCAAAGTAAAGCAGTCTAATGTCAAGTGGCAGCCAAACAAAGGTGAGGCCACGGGGGCCGCTGGATAATGTGCGAACATTCTTCTGGGCCTCGCAGCTGTGTGGGTCCGGAGGCCACTGAGGTGTTCTTATGGGGGACCGAGTGTCAACTCATTACGAACTCGATTTCACCTCCGAGCACCGGCGATGACCTGTAAACACCACAAGTCGCCTGGAGTTGACACGAAACAAAGACGGAGGGTGGAAACACGCTGCTTGATTAGAAGGCGAACGGGAACGTCAAAGCGCTTCTCTGCAGATAAAATGAATCATGAAAAATGGGACATTATCCAGTTTGTCAGATTATGAATCCGGCCGTATTAGGGATGTTATTTTTTCCTTAATTGATCATTTTTTTTAATTCCGGCTCTGTTATGAAACTCCAATTGCATCATCGTGCTCCGACAGAGGACCACTCACACGCATTCAGTCACAGCGGATGATTCTGATTGGACAAAATCGACCAATGCGTGACCCCCGCCGGTAGCCAGCCAGCGGCATCATGGCGGACGGGGTCACACTAAGGGCAGATCGTGATGCATCTTGGGTAGAATGTGTCCTCTTTCTCCAACAAGGATGGGCGCAGTTGTGAAACCAAAAAAAAATGTGGGACAGCTGGTAAACAGAGAAGCCATCACTCTGTAAAACTAGACACATATTTGAATAATCTAATTAGACATTCATGCTTTAAGGATAGTTGTTACCCCCGTGCTACACCAGCGAGCGCCGTGTTTAATAGCTGTATTGAGACGAGCCTAAAACACACAGTGCCCACATATCGCACATTAACAAAGATTTGCATCAAGCCTAATTTAGCAGAGAGCGCTATCAGGGTGTAAATGGTGTCCAATAAAGAACAATAAAGGCTTTCGACAGCGGCATAGTTAGCGCCGGCAATTATCTCTCATTACATTGGAGATCGTTAGATCATATTAAACACATGGAAAATGTGAAACAAAAGCTATGCACCACACATCAAAGGCTGCCCATAAACTCAGTTTCTATAATAAGATTCAAATGTGCTCGTTTGCGAAGCTGCATCATGTAGCGCTATGTTGGGAGGGAGAGGTTTTTTTTTTAGTTTAAGGGCGAATCGCTTTGAGAGCATTTTTACACCAGTGATGTCCTCTTTGTTATTGACTTAATGTCTATCCATAATCCTTGTTCCTTTAATCCTACATGGTTACGATATACCGGTGTTCAATCTCAAAACATACTTTGATTACAAAGCAAATGACTTTCAGTATTTCGTGTGTTCAAAGAAATCGTTGGTTGGTTGAGCTCATGCCCGATCGGTAACTTTTGTTGATGCACGTATGAGGTTTCCTGCGCCAGGCTGTTCATGTTTACTTTCATGTTGTCACACTCGGCTGCAGAAGCATGCATGTCTTCAGAGGGGTGGGTTTTTCGCCGTGTTGACATTTGAACACCGTCCCTGCCTGATGGGATCGGAAAAAAAGGATTAGCGGCAGGTTTGAAAAAAAAAATCTAGACATGCTTGACAGCAACAATGCCGACACACCTCCTACCACACATGCTCCACTGGTCCTGTGTGATAAAAAAAAAATCATCACATAGACTGAGAGGCACGTCAGGCGGCTGGAAGACACGCACAGGCACAGCATCACTACTCCTGGCACATGATGCACTTTACTCACAACACATTGAATTTACTTCCATATAGAGTGTGTGCAGGGAAAGTGTGACATTATATATATTTCACTGTGTGTATCCTCAGCTCAAAGATACAGTTGACCATGAATATGAATTTGCAAAAAAAGACTTTGCATGGAAATTTCAAGGCAAAAATACAACTTTGGACACTTTATGCAGCGACTCATTAATTCCACATCCTATCCTGTGTTATGCAGATTCAGCATGCATGAGGTTAGAGTCAGCAGGCTGTGGTGCATCTTGCTCCTTTTAAGCAGTTGAAAAGCAACATGGAGATACAAAGTCGATTGAAAAATCGCCCATCAAAACCTCAAACCACTGACCATTTATAAAAATTGTCTGCGAGAGCCGCTGCTGCCTCTTGAAAGAAACAGCGATGCCAGAATTGCAGAAGATTAGCTTTGGTGTCGATTTGTAGCTGATATTTTTTTCAGTTAATACACACTTTTCCTTTCTAAGAGCCGACCCCACATGTCTCATTTTTTGCGCCTCTGGTTGCTAAATTGCCTCCTCGTAGCACTTAGTGGGTCACATCTCCTTGCTCAAGGGCAAGGAAAGAAATAATAATGACACGGCGAGTTTGGAGGGAAACAGACATCTCCTACACCTTCCTGTTTAGACTTTCTAAATGGGTTTGAACCGCCGACCCCTCTGGTCAAATACTCAATCCTCTCACCATTAACTTACCACTATCTGTAGTTGGGATAATGTGACAGTTCCTCGGGACATACACCCTCTCACTGGACCGGTGATTATCATCAGACTTTATTGCCTTTGCCGGGGAACATTCTCTACATGCTCAAACACACACACACACACACACACACACACACTCTTCCCAGAGGTGTAACGTTCCCAACACACATTCCAGACACACACAGATACATGCCTGTACATGGTTCACCTTGATTATATAGAAAGTATTGTTTCACCGTTAGGATGTTAAAGACATTGATTGATTTTGGTGATAGTAGAAAGGCAAACTGTGATTATGGTAATTTAGCCTTTGTTATGCCACAGAGCTTTTAGAGCTCAGCTCTAAAAAGGGGGGGCGCTTAATTCTTACTTTCCTCTGTTGTTGCCTCCACTTTCTTTTCCTCACAGTGGAGCCGGCCTCCTCCTTTGTTTGCCGGCAATGTTTTGATCCTCATCACCATCTGCACCCCTGCTCCGAGAGACATGTTTGCTAAAATCACGTTCAGGTCTTTTCAGGTTTTTTTTTATTATACAAAGTCATATTTGTCCTCCTCCACACACTCTCTCTTATCCTCCTCCTCTTCCTCCTCCTCCGTCCTCGCTGCGGACACAAACTCATGATTGAGGAAATTAAATGTGCATGCTATCAATGGAGCCTAGAAGCAACACAGAGCCCCTGTTTGTTGTGCTTATCTGTCACTGTACCGCTCTGCCAATGACACAACATGCATACTTTTCTACACTATATAGGATCATAAACACAAGTTTACACTTGTGGTCCATTTCGTTCAGCTTGTTATTGCCGAGCTCACTTTTAGGCTGCAACATAATGTGCATATGCAAAGAGAGAGGAGCATCCAGCTCCCTCCACCGCCGCCATCAACAGTACATGCAGCTTGCATTCATCCCGGAGGATACCGAGTATTTACCACATGAAAGCTACAGTATGTCTGGAAGCTTCTTTTTTTTTCTCCACAGAGGACCGAGACGTGGCGGAGAAGGGAGGAGACCGACGACTGTGATGAATAGCTTTCAATCACGCCACAAAATGGGTTCACACACCTCTCGGAAAGGGGTTTAGCGAGATAATTGCCATTAGCAAGAAAAGGTATTCAGATTACTTTGAAGGAACATAATTTCAATGTGATGGGGTTCATCAGCCCTATGCATGAAAAACATTTAACCTTGTGGAAGATTAAATGTCTTTTTGAACACATTTTAGATCATTTATATTCACCTAAGAAGTTACATTTTGAAAGTTGTGGAGGTGAGTGAGTCTTCTGCTGACTGATGGTTTGGCAATCCGAAACAAAATTTAGGTTACAGTATCATTCATTTAATTTAATTACTTATTGCTACATGTCATTTTTAACCAGCTAAGTCTGGATTTGAGGAAACAAGTCAATGAGTGTTATAATGATGGAATATATAGTATTTCTTAATGATGCATAACCCATTACTGGTTATGCTTTGCTTGCTTAGCATGACAAATCTGCCTTGAGCCCTCGTGTCAGATAATACTTTATATTGCTAATAAGTGCTGGTTTTCAAGGCCGAACACAGGAATACAGCCAGCTGAAACTTAAAATGAATCAACAGGAAATGTAAGGAAGTTTTAGTAACTCGATCAAGTGCAATAGAGTGAGACCAAGCAATAACCGACTACCTTCGATTTTTAAAAAAAAAAATCCAGTAAAAACGTACAACACGGCGGAGACAATGTATCATAGATCCATGAGCACAGCCGGAGACCCTCCAGGTCTGCCAGTGCCAGCCTGAGGCGATGTTACGATCTGTATTTGTAGCTTTTAACTTTGTAGCTGGACGCACAACTTGGACGTGTGTGTTGAATTTTTTTGGTCTGTAATTGGCTGCCGCTTAAACACAATTGATTACATTGAACATCTGGCAAACATACATGTCAATGACAGAAAATAACACCAAAACTGGAAAAACAAACCCTTCACAAGGAGCGAACGTCTCTCTCTCACATCTTTGCTCTTGCTCTCCCATGTGTGTCAGTGAGTGAAGCCTGATTTAACCTGTCCCAAACCGAGACAGGTGCCATCTGGCATGATAGAAGAGGAGTGTAAAGCCTGCTCTGCCATGCCAAACAGTCTCAAAATGGGAGTATGCGTTGCCCGGTCCCAAAGCAATCAACCTGTTGTGGAACAGACGGATGGAGCACGGTATTGCATTCTCCCCTTGTTTTTTTCTTGCCGTGTTACTGGATTGAAACGACAAACAGAAACACTAAGCTCGTGCGGAAGAGCCTCTGCTGATTTTTCCGCGCCGTGGAGGCGGCAGACAGAGCCGGACACACATTCGCCAGAATCCTGTAAACCTAAAGCTCACAGGAAAATCAGCGTGATATGTGGAAATTGAAGTCACCTGATGTAGAGAAACAAATCTGTAATCAATACGCAGTGGATCACATCTAAGCTAATCTTGTTATCCACTCACATTACACGGCCATGTGATGAATTCCAGAAAGGCCGGTCGGGGTTACAGTGTACAGTATAGTAGGTGGACGAAGCTACAGGCCGTTAAGGGACAGAAACATAGAGTCAACAAGTGAGTTCTGTGTTCCCTCTGATACGACATGCACACATAGTTCGTCTGTGCAAAGCACTTCCTTTGCACCACTGTTACCGATCAGTGTTGAAAGTAGTGAAAACTAGTTATGTTGGCACAATATTGTGGTTTGGGTTCAAGTACACACCAGTTGTTTTTTGGACTTGTGGCTACAAACAGGAAACAACAGCGGTCACCAGCTGCGATGTCATATAAAACAACAGTCTCCGCTTCGCAGCTGGCAGCGGGAACCGAGGAAGGAGCAGCGGCCTCCATTTGCGGTTGGCGATGTTTGCTTTTTTTGAGACAGTCTCCTGGCTTTTGCACGGAGGCTGATAGCATCTTCCAGGTGAACGTTTTCAGATTAGTAGAAGACGGAGGGCGGCAAACCAGAGTTGAAGCAGGAGAGCTGCAGAAGAGTCGGCAGCCCTTCTGCAGGTATGCAGCTGTAGGGGAGCATCACAGGTTTATAGTCAAACTTGGAGCATGGCACTTGTGCATATTCAATTGCGTTCAAGGGACATGTTTTTCCATTGGTCCCTAGAATGTTCTCTTCTGTACACATGACACATATGACACAATTCATTTTTCGTGACCACTGGTGTGTATGAAAATAGTAATCAAACCGGTACTTCCCGTGTTACAGATGCCGAGGTGCACATGTGCCTTTTCACATCAATACGGCCTTTAATCTAATTCAATAAATCAATACGGTATGAGATTAATTTCAAAAGATAAATCAGGGATTTTACTATGACAGGATAATAATACATGATCTACAGCTATTCCACGTTTGAAACTCAATAGTCTATGCAACTCAATATTGTTTCACTCGCTTCCCTCAAAGACTGGTACATTAGCCAAAGCCATTACCTACCTCTTTCCAATTCAAGCTTACTTTGCCCCAAAGTGGAATAAAACACGATTAATGATTTCAATTACTCTGACCCTGCTTGCCGTTTACAGTGCCTGAAGTCTGGGCGAGAAAGCTGTGCTGCATAAAAGCCGATGGTGAAGGACATTTACTGGGAGAATGATTCAGTGAGGAGGCTTGCAGTTTGTGCTGGCTCATCAGTGGGGGAACAGAGCATCTCTTTGTGTCGGAGCCTTTCCATTAAGCTTAGAAAACCACAATTTAGGTTCTTTCTGCAGACGCTGCTGGCCTAGCATTCTCTTCTCGAGGTCTCAGGTAATGGCGATATTTCTTTAAATATAAATGCACAACAGAATGAAGGAGCAAAACATTTGACTAAGCTGCAAAACACGGAAGTTGAAATATTGTGAGACTCCAAATAGGTCATAAATTCAAAGGACCTAGCCTATATTTACGTTCAAGTGACAGACGCCCTCTAGTGGCAGAAAGTATGACAGCGGTAAAGGGAATGAATGAGCTAAGGAGGAAGTCGTGACTTTGATTTCTAGCAATGTGTCAAGACTGTTAATCACAAAACCATGACCACAATCGTCCCCTGTCCTAAACCACAGAGGTGTTTATGTTCCCATGATGATGCCGGCTGCCTGACCTAATGGAAACAACTCTAACAAAAACCTCCATGTTTCACAAACCTTAACAAAAGGCTTATTTGAGCAGAAACCATGATCTTTCTCTCCGTCTAAAACTAACCTTAACTAGAAAAGCACTCCGAGGTTGCTTGTCTCCGCCAAATCTCATGTAAAAAAATGTTGTTTTTGCTCTGTTGAATAGATCCCCCAGAGGGTTAACGTTTTTTTTTTACCTTGGCCCATGCTACAGCCCTCCAACAAGTTTAACGAAAATCCGATTTGCTGCTAATGAACACACACACAAACAAAACATGACCTCCTTGGTGGAGGTAAATATAGTGTTTACAGGAGTCGATGGACAAACAACATATTTAGTGATTTCATTTTGAGGACTTGTTTTTATACCTGAAGGGTTTAAGTTGGAACACCTGACACCCGTATGCAAATGTGTGCACCCTTAATACTGTAAGGTCCGTTGGATAATAGCATACACCGTATGAAAAGAAGATGAGAGAAGAAGGAATGTGAGAAACGCTTTGAGAGTTTTCAATTGAGAGGAGAAGGAGGGGAGTGCTTATGCTTGGCATGAGGTCAGAAACATAATACCCATTTATATTCATCTTCACAGGCGAGGCTGAGAAGTCACAAGTATGGCGGCAGATTAACCGAGGCAGACTTGCTCTACCGGGTCCTTCCCATCGTCAAGACATTCCCCGATATCTTCACAAAGACGAGCCTTCGCTGACGAGCTTGTCTAAAGACTTCCTGATTATTGACGAGAAAAGAATACATGCGTCTTAAATATCCAGAGTTCATCTCACAAGCCTGACAAATATCACTTCATGCAAATTGAAGCTTTGCAATGCCACTTCGCTACTTGACAGAACTAGTTGAATCAAACCTTTTCAGTTGTAATCAGAGCACATTGACCGGTGCTTCGGGAATCGCCCGTCCAAACCCCCTCCAGGTATCATTCGGCGTTCCTAGCGTTATTTCTTCGGCTGCATAATTCGATAGAAGGATTCTGTGACCTAAACCAATTGCCGTGTTCACGGAATCCACGCCTGTCATTCGGCGGGGTCCTTCCACGCCGGCGTGCAGAACAATTATTAAAAACAAGAAGAAGAAAAAAAAAAAACAGGTGTCTCTCTTCAAGCTTTCACTTCAAAGCACTCCGGTGGCCTTTGAAGTCAAGGCGTGCCAATACCTGGGCGCAACAGATAGACGACAATCCCATTTGCGTATAATTCCTCCTTTTCATACATCAACCGCAGAGCAAATAGGAGGGGAAGAAACACAAAACAAAACATGTTAAGTGGATTCTTTCGTCGCCTGTAATCTCCCCGTGCTGCTGAACGCCTCTGGAAATCGGCGGTGAGGTCGGGGAGTAACAATGTCCTTTTCAGCGGGCGATGAAAGAGTTTTCAAGTCATTCCCTATTCTGTGTGGGCCTTTGTGCCCCCTTATCCACTTATTCAAATCAGTATAAATGGCGATGTGTCATATTAGCAGGCTGAGCAAAAGAACTGAAAAATGCTTTGATATGTATAGTAACAAAAGTGAAAAGACTAGCGAAGAGGGCAACTGGAACACACAGACCCCGTCCACTGATCCTCTCCGGGCTGCTTTGTGACATTCCCCCCTTCGGTAGAGGTTACAGCCAGTATGTGTGTGACTGTGTGCTGTCTAGATATGCATGTGTGCACGGGATTCAGACGCGAGGCCTTCGTACAATGCCCTCCTCTCACGCAGACACCTTCCTCCAGATAGAGGGGAAAGGAATTCTGGGAGTATCAGCCTGCCAGACATCGGGGCCCAGATTGACACAGTGGACTTAGAGTGACAGATGATGCGAGGGGAAGAGCGCAGGAGACCCCGGGAGCGGCATCGGGAGGCTGCAAAATGTCAGCACCATATCCATCATCTCCGCATATTAGTGAATGCAAGACCTATGAAGTATAATCGTTAATTAGCTGGGGCATGAACCCGTCTTGAAAGAAACCCTGAACATTCCTCGGTCTTCCCACACCGCCCCCCCCCTCCTCTTCCACACCAGCGGCCCAAACGCTCTTTTTACACAACTGAAGATAGCCCTCCTTCACCCGGCCGTCTCCTGTTTTATCATTTGAAAAAACAAAAGGAGAGGGGTGAGTGAAAGGAGAGAGGAGAAGGGTAGGGGGGGGGGAGACCATTCAGGCTCTTAGAATGTTGCTAAACAGGATTAGAATTGGTTAGAATAGGGGTAAACAGCAGCATGCTACATGGGGGGCAAATGGGATGGGAGTTTGCTCGAAGGAAGACAATGCTTAGATTAGCCATCTGTGGGGCTTCTGGTGCCCGGTGTCATTAACTGGCTTAGGGCCCCACAGTAACAGCAGACACCCTCCTCCTCCCCCCCACACCAGTAAAGCTTTGTCAAACTTAGTGGATGTTTGCAGGGACGGTTCGCTGACAGGGGAGGCAGTTGTGACAAGGTAACGTCCGACGAAGCCGATAATTACAAACGCACATACGGACGAAGAACACGCGGCGTGAATTCACTTGTAAATGCCTTTTTCCCTCCGTACATCTGCTCGCACACTTAAACCCTTCGCCGGCCAACACAAACACACTCACGCAGATATTTTTGCATAACCTCCCCACGACACCAACATGCCCCCACCGCTCGTATCCCCAGTTCCCCCGATTCAGGGATACACAGTTTGACATTTTCTTTGTCCGCTTTTCAAGTCTCTTGAGAAGATCAGTGCCATTTTGCATATCACTGCGCATCAGTTGGACGGGGACACATGGCTAACACTGGGACCTCATTCAAGTATTTGCCACAGAGAACAGAGGTGGGATAGTGAAGTGGAAAATCTAGTCTGTTCACATGGGGCATTGATGTTGTTTTGATTCTTTATGGGGATATTTGATAAGTACCCATCGCCCTGGGACGGGGCCACCGTGATCTTTTTTTTCTGTTGGGTGTCATCATCACCAGGAATATAAATGCACCACTTAATATAGTCGTAGCGTATAATGTGCATAATGTGCATATAAACAACAATAAGAAACAAAATGCACAAAGTTATACGGAAAAAAAAGGTAATTGAGCATGAACATCAACAACATGAGAGACGGTGTTTAAAGTTTCATGGGCCAACGACTCACCCGTTAAAAGGACGCTTCTCCAATGAGTCCATGAATATGTGTGTGTTAATCCACTGAACTGTTCCTGCACCAGGCAATTTACTAGCATATAAACCAGCTTCTCTCATCAAACCATGAGCTTGTACGAGTGGCTGGTCTTAGTCCACCATGCAGATGCAAAACACGAATGGTCCTCTGCATCATGGGGTCACTGCCAAACTGCTGGAACCGACTTCTAAGGTGACTTATTGGTGGGAAAATGAATATTTACAGCGGCAGCGATCGGCCATATTGGCATGCCGAGCCTGCGCCACGCTCCCAGGAGACTCGTGACACGTGCGGCATTGTGATGTGACAAATCCGGAGGATCCGGGGTGACCTTTCATGAACCCCATCATCAGGACCACCTGTGTGGTGATCACGGCCTTTAATCAGCGTCTTGATAGACCGCACCTGTGCAGGTTGTCTTTGGCAAAGAAAAGAGATGTTCACTAACAGATGTGTGGGCACATCTTTGAGGTATTACTTAAACAAATTGAAAATTGATTCACTGTTTGGAATATATTCCCTCACTGCGAAGGAGCGTGTGCTTATGGAGATGCATGTGGGTTTACGGTAATGATGTGCTGATGCACTGCACATAAAAGTGATGCACACTGGACCATCGATGAAAGAAATATTGGATCACAGACTCGTTATTTTTTTTCCTTAACTAGATTGCATGTCTTTTTAAATGATTGCAACATTTTTTTTTTTTTAATTATTCCAAGTTAAATGTCTGTAATCTTTTCCTCCACAATAAATCATTCATGACTGCATAGTTAACAGCCCTCCATGTTGACTCATTAGAGGCGACCCCCCGCCGAGTGTTTATATTATGGCTGAGACATAAATGCATGGTTCACTGTGTGTGGCGGAAACGCATGCGGTGCACAGTCACTGTAGTGCAATTACAATGATAACCTTGCATTGTCATCCTAATCTATGAAAGCTTAATGGCTGCATGTGCGATTCTTGTCATAATCAGCATCGCTCTGTTGTCAAACAGTAACACACTCAGGCCCCGACCGAGTTCCCCGATAGTGTCAAGGTCAACGACTCAATCTGATGAAACCGGCATTTCCGTCCTATTCGTAATCTTCTCTAGTAATTAAGACGAGTAGGTTATCTTAAAATGTTGACACAGAAAATATGGTAATGAAGATGAACTGTGCAACAGATGATGTGTTGCCATGGTGAAACCATCCTGTCACTGAACCAACTGTGCCTACCACGCCAAGGTTAATCATTAATCATGGATGGACACTAGCTTGCCGATTCCATGGGAACACCTGAATAAAAACAAATATTATAATCATAATTGTCATATTCAGTTTTTAGTGAATCTTTTTAAGGTGTTGATTTATTTTAAAGGCTTTAATTTGACTTATACTTGGTCATACTGGGATATATACCAAATACCTATTTATTTATAACTCAGCATAGCCCTTAGTTTCATCTATGTGTACCTAATAAACTGGCCAGGAAGTGTTTCATCTACATAGACACAGTTGTATTCATTTCTCTTTGTTTACATGGGAGCAATTCTCTGTTACTGAGGATTTTACTATCAAGATACCAATTCCATTCTTCTGATTAGCCTTTGGGCCATGAGTCTCTATTTGCCACACACCGCTAGTCACCGGGCTTTTAACTTCTTTGTCACCTCTCGCCATCTGGCTCTGGACTAGAGGTTACATGATAAGGTCAAGGCAAGGCCATGATGTATCAGTGCTCTCCCGTTACGCAACGCAACAAGACACCTAGGTGTGCGTGTCCTGCTTTGCATGTTCCATTGTCGGCTCACCTTGTAGTCCCCTTTGACGTCTCAATCTTCAACACTGGTTAAAAAAGGTGTCCTACATAGACATTGTTCAGTCTAATTGTCAATGTGCCGTCCCACGAGGGGAGGAAGAGGAGGGTTATAAACTGTATCGGTTTACATGTGATGTCCTAATGTTTGACAGTATTGTGACCATGTGAAAACAAGGCTTTGGTTGGCAAACTAAAGAGATTTTAAATGCAGTTCTTGTCTTGATGTCCATATATGCTGAAGTCATCATCATCTGCAAGCATATAATATGATGATGGGAGCAACTACAGATCTCCAAAAAATGGTGTCTCCAGCCATTCGGCACTCCCTTTACCCCCTGTTGGAATAATAAGTAGTGCAGAATCGACCATTTTCACAGCATTGATTCACAAAGATACATTTCAACCAGACACATAATTGGCTATTACCTATCTAAAGGGGTACTGGTTTGCTTTGGTGTGATTAACACCATTGTCTCCATTAATACTTCTGATGGAGCCATGCAGACTCAAGCGCCACTTTGCGATGATGGCCACGCGCCAACGAGATCCCGATTAATGGATCATAGAAATGTTCATTAGCACTCCACCTACCAGAGTGATACTTGAAAAATGCAAATTGGTTGTTGTTTTTTCTCCCAACCAACCTCCCCCCCCCCCCCAATCACCTTTCAAGTGCTTCCTGAAGTGCAGCCATGCTATTACTGTAGCAACATTCGGGTGTGAGTTACTGGATTAGGGAGGGGATTGACTTCCACGGGAAAAAGTGCTTGTTCCACCAGAAAACAGAGCGCTCGGCGTCTTTGCCTTTTACCGGAAATCTCAACAGATGTTCAAACCAAAGGAATGTGTTTAGACGTCCTTCGGTAGCAGCCAGATGAATTATTGAACGTTTGTCCTTGCAGGCCATATTTGACTCTAAATGTTGGAGGCATGACTATACACGAAACAGATTCAGAAGCATGTATTATTTATTGTTTCTAACACTACCTCCGCCCTCTCCAGCCCGTATCCCTACAAACACAAGGATATCTTTCAAGGGCATCTCTTTTATCTTTGGCAGAGGTATTAAATGGTGACTGCTAAACTACCCCAATTAGAGTCTTTAGCAGCAACAGCAATGTGTTCTGAATCAGACGTGCACCAACGTTACATCCAATCTTTAGACATTTACCTGATAAAAGAACAGTGTTTTCCCTTCTGCCCCCGGCCTCATCAATAAGGCCCAGGGCCCCAACTGACCATTATCCTACTCCATGCATTACATCATAAAGGAGCATTGCACATATTTTTTTTATTGCACATTTTTTCCATTCGTTCTTTCATATTTCCACATTGTAAATAACAACATATAGATGATACATATCGATACTTGTCTTTTTAATACCTCATGCTGGTTTATACACTGTATACTACTTCTATTTATATGTTGGTTGTAAGCAACAATATACCAGGACAGGTTTGTCAAATTGTGAAAAACGTTACTAGGCACTACTAATCACATTCTACATTTGGCATTAAACACAACATTCTGTTGAAACAGTATTTTGAAAGAGAGATATATCAGCTGTCTCCAACAACTGTTTCTGAAAACAATATTAAATATAATATTCGCCCTTTTTTAAATCCATAAATAGCAATAATAGCAAAACCAGGGACGGGTTTTTGGCACGGATATCTCCCCTCTGGCAGAGTCTTTGCAAGGCTCTGAGGTTATTTCTTCATACTTTTTTTTTTTTGCCCCTTATTGTTTGCCAGCAAAAAATCTTGAATTCTATATTAATAAATCTGGAACAACCATCATCCAGAACTACTTTGTCCACCCCGACCACAACAATCATCTTGTCTGCTGAGCAGTCGCAGGACGCCACTGCACTAATACCAGCCAGCTATCGAGTCCAACATTTAAAAAGATAAATCCTCAGATGCTTCCTGATCTTTGTAGTCTCTTCCTGGATTGTAACATTTAATCCGCCTCTCCTGCCTGATAGATTATTTATACGACGTGGTTCTAAAGCTGCTGCACGTTCAGCACATTCATGGAAATTAAGATATCATACCAATGACTGTTGGGTGTTGTTGGAGACTCTTAAGTTGCCAAGGCAACATGTTTTATATGATATTATTGGGGGTTGCATGAGATGTGTCTCAGGTCTCTTTGGTTCCTATTGTTGTTGCAGACTATGCATTAAAAACATATATAATGGTTGTGACAAAGAAGGCAGAGAACTCATAATTGTTTGCTGATATTAATACATTTTCTACCTCCTCGCTTCAGCCGCGGAAAATGTAAATGTACTCTAATGTACTGAAGTGCTTTATCTCCGTCGCCATAATGTGATAGAGATACGACTATAATAATAGTCGATTATGTTTAACAGATTTTCACTGAAAAAGAGAAGGAAAGACCTTCCTGCAGAGACAAATGTGTCGACCTTCGCCGTCGCTGACTAGCGTCACTTTTCAAAAGACAGGTTCATCACAATGTGCTCCAGAGCACACACGCTGACATCAGTAGCTCTTAATGAATCCACATATCTTGTCTGTAGACCAGGCAATTTTCGGGGATTCTCTGCAGTGATCTTGTCATAGCAGTGCTTAAGGTACTATTCCTATCCATCTGGGAGTGATGGAGAAGGCTCTGTGGAGGATTGTGGAGATTAGGTGTCTTCCTAGATTAGGGCTGACAGGGTTCCATAGCTCATCCCCTCTCTCCCCTGGGTATTTACACAGCACTTGGCTTGCCCACAGGTGGCTAATATGCCGTTCGCAGGGCCTCCTCCACCCGCTGTTTGACTTGTGTACATATGTGTATGTGTGTGACTAAAAGAAAAAAAAAAGCAAATGATAGATAGAGAAGTAGAAAGGTGCTGAAAGCCTGCTGGGTAATCAATCAAACAGATAAAAAAAAAAAAAAAAGTGTGCACGCTCATATATGTGTGTTCCCACTGCAAGCTCGCACGATGTGCACAAACACACACACACACACGTTCACAAAGGCTGTCAGCGATCCTTTACGTCTCGTACGCACTGTGACTAAAGGCCTCATGTGTTTCCCTTTTCAAAATGGTTGCAGGTGGTGAGAAAGAAACTGCGTCCAACAACTGCTACATGAAAATCTTTAGATACATTTTGGCCAGTTCATATATCTTTTTTTTTTTGATGAATGATTATTACGAACTGGGAGGTTTTTTTTTTTTTTTTACGTTTCAAGAAAGACCCTCTAGTATCAGATATCTCGGTTACTATCACAACAAGATGCCTTAGAGAGGCCGGTTGAAATCAATGTTTTGATAAATAAATAAAAAAGATTATCATCACGCCCTTATTTGGATATAACCAACCGACATTGTTTTCTTAAATAAGACTTATCTCTGATTATCTCTCTTCTAGTGTAAACATGTGCTTCCCCTCTTCCGGGATAAACATCGCTGTTGTTCAGATTGTGTAGATTTTCTGGTTCCCATTGAAGCTCGAAGGTTTAAGGTAAATAAAAATATCCACAGTGCAACATCTGTAAGCATCTGTTCATGCATTCATATATATGTATAGTATTTTAAACACATATTTTGTAGTGTCCTTGTGAGAGATACAGGATGAAACCCTCTGCAGCTGACCCTGACTTCCCTGCAGCAGCAGAATATTCCCCTGTGATATTAGTTGCTATGCATTCATTCATTCACGTTGACTCTATAATGGCCCTGCTTTTCTTTGAAGGCCTGTTACTTTCATTGGATGTGCAGCATTAGCGCGCTACATCAGTGCTATTCTGTATTCATGCTGCATTCTCCATAATTCAACCCTAACTGTCCACTGTTATGTTTCGTTAATTAATTTACAGTGACTGAGTTTATTATCTGGGCCACAGAGACCAAAGGGTCATTAATTTTCCCCAATTAAAACCAGACAACATGGTTCCGAGCTGCAACAAAGGGGAGTTGTATCTTGCAAAGCTTGGAAAGGGTCCGTCATGGAAGCACCTGACAAAACATGAAGACAGCTTCAGACTTGCTATTGACAGGCACAATTAAACCTTCTCTTAAAGAGCAGGCGTTAAAAGTTTATTCGGAGTATCACACTTGAAGCTTTTATCCTATTTGGAGCAATAAAAAACAGGAATATGTTAAATTGTATGAGGAGAAAATGACTTAATAATTTAAACCCTTGTGCTTAACCCTTGTCGGATGGACCAAGAAAGAACCAATTCACTATTGGGTAGGATGCATTCAACATAGTCCAGGTGGTGCAGGAGCATAACTGCACTGAGTGTGGAAAAGTTTGAAGAGTCCAAGGACATCGCTCAGAGAACTAAACTGAAAACATCGATAGAATGTTTCCCATTGTGTCGATATCATATTGAGAGAAGAAAGAAAGATAATAAAAATCATATTTCTGTTAGCCTACACACTTCTCTTGCATTCACTACCCACAATCCCTTGCTCCCTATGTGGCTGTTGTACACTCAGCTTGCACCGTTTGCAACAGACGGGAACTTTCCAAGCTATCTCCGAGCATTCCAGACGCTGCTTGTAAAAGATGCATCCATTTTTTTTCTTTCTCTTTGACACAATATCAGCTTGAAAGTTTTCTTTCTTTCGACACCTTGCGAGCAGACGTGCTTCATGAATGACGTTGGAGAGGGGGTCTGGTATATTTCTGCGATGCAAAGTAATAGCTAGTAACGATGTTGTAGCTAATGTTGGACCTAGATAATCATCGGAAGACTGATGATGGTAATAACCATTACCGGGTGGTGTGATAGGCCCCATGGTGATACTTGTTTACAGTTATTAGTCAGCGCCCCCCCCTGCTGCATGACGCACATTAATAATGTGCTTGTGCGCGCGCGACATGAAGTGTTTGGGTTGAACGTCTGCACCTGAACGCCACTCTTGGATTAGTGTTTGACTTTTTATGTGCCAGCGTGATTGTTTTTTTGTTCCTGCTCAGTATCCATCTGCAGCAGCGCCATCCATCAATCTGTCAACTCCCCGTCCCACTGTACCGCCACCTTTCCTCTTTCCTTTTGCATTCCTCCCGTCCTTTTTATCCAACCCGCTTATCCTACTTCAACCCTGTCATCTACTCACTGTTAGGCAATGAATACCTGTATGCCAAGCAGGTAAAACAAAAATATCAACGTTGGGTTTACAGGATTCACCAACAGCGAGACCTCTTCCTTCCAGCGAAGGCCGTTTCCTCCGCTGGAAGGAACCAGCTGAGGTCAGTGTAATTCTAGCGTCCTTGATCGATGCTCATTTGCCTCTGTGGCTACTTTATCTCTCTTGCTCCTCTCTCCCCACGCTGGTACCAACCAGCCGTGCATCATTCATAGGGAGTGTAAGGAGAAGCTCAGCAACACCGGGGCCTTCTAACCTCTAGGCCAAGGTTGGCCCCACGGTGCCCTTTTCGTGAGTTATGTTCTGTCTTGTCTCGCCTGCATCGGTAACAAGATGTTCGGTTGCCGGGCGGTGTCACCTGGGTGGGATGTGACCGTCAACAGTCAAGTATGAGGTGTGTCAGGTCGGACCAACATGTGAGGCGCCGGAATCGTCTCGTATAACACAGATAATGTAACTCACTCTTATTCTAACATTCGATCTGCATAAAGATCCACTGAGAATTCTGTTCTCAAGTCGGTTACTCAAGTTACACGGAGCCCTTTTGTGTGCTGTACATGTCATTAGTTTGTTGCAACCTGTTTGGCTCATGATGCAATCAGGAGAAACCTGTTATAAGGGTCAGTTTAAACACGATACAACAACACTAAACACACCTGCGTTTTAATGGAAAGGCGTCCTTGCACCCGTTGACAAGAAGATCGTGCTGAACATGGAAACAGTGTTTCCGGTGCTTGTTGAACTCTGCTACTTTCTGCATGATTAAACTCCTAATGAAGCATTTGACAACAAGATCTGGGTTGTTTTTACACCCTTATCAAGGCGTTACAGCAGAGCTTTTCAGATGCAATTTGGCACTGCAACTGGCAGAGAGGCCAATGATAATGTGTTTTTGTTGTGTCAATATTATGTTACCTTACACTACCTGGAGGATTTTTAAAAGACATGCAACAATCAAACAGAAGGGCAGATCAGTTCAACACGGATTCAGCAGGAGTTTGCACCCTTCTGCAAGCATGTGTATTTTTTAAAGAAGTCTTCAGTTGAGCCAAGCTGTTCAATGCATCATCAACAATAAATGCACCGCTGTAACGACCGTCCCTGCATCGCTGACATACGTACACATGTGCACAACATATTGCACTTTGTAAGAAAGGACAAAAAAAGTGGAAGGAAATAAACAAATCCTCTGTCTTTGATCTCGGCATCCTAAGGCCCTGAAAGTCAAGGTTGTTAATTAATATCTCATTAGCCGCTGCTCGTAACACAGGAAATCACAATCTTGGCCATGTTACTTTTTCTTTCTTTCATTTTTTTTCTTTCTTACCTCACCCAGAAGACCAGCAGATAAAAGTGGAAGCCGGCTGGGAGACGGGTAATCAGGGAGGCATTATGTAAAGAACTTCCTCTGCTGCAGCGCGGGAGCACCGTTTACTTACACCTTCATGCTGTTTCCCGGTTTCGGCCTCCATCGGTGCCTATTCATTAGTTAGGGAAGCATGGCAAATGGGGTAACTCGGGAAGGAGGTAAGGCATCTGCAACATCAGTTGACGCTTTGTTTTGTGTTTTTTTAATACGGCTATCCTCTGTTTAAGGTAACAAGGCAGAGCCGCGAGGCGCCGCGCGACCGCGGCTTTTATGGCCGCGGAGCCTCCCACTGCCCGAGAGATGCAAAGCCGGTATGAAAGGTGGTGACAGTTTGTTTGTGGGTGGGTGTGTGCATCTGCCAGGCGAACTGCAGGGGCCACGGGGGGAAAGAAAAATATTTCCATAAAGATAGTGCACCAAACAATAAAGTTGCTATGTGCGGGCTCGCAGGTCTTGTGGCTCCGACTGCACCTCCCTCTCTTCCCCCGTGTCTCCCCCTTGCCTCCTCCATCGCCTCATCTCTCCTTTGATCACTGCCCTTTTCTTTTCAGAGGCCTCACTCCTTCTGTGGCTTCACACACACACACACAAACACTGTCTCTGTGTTTTCTCCTCCTTTCTTTCTTTCCTTCCCTCCCTGGGTATCATCTCGACTTTGATCTGCATCACAGACCTGCACATCCCTTTCCCCTGTCTTGTTCCTCCTTTACTATTCATCTGTCTTCCTCTCCCGTGCATCTTATAAAGCCCGTACCTTTGTTCCTCTGGATTTCCCTCATTGTTTATTTCCTTATGTTTTATCATGCAAACACACATACCTGGCTTCAACGAACCGAAAGCCCACGTTGGTATCTTTCACACGGAGGTATGAAACCAAACCGAGCCATCAAACACCGGCGAGGTTTATGAGTGTTTGATCTGAGGTACAAATAAAAATACTGGACAAACAGAGCAGCACGAGACAGAAGGCATGGATCTGGCACCAGTTCAGCGTGACTTTCCACCGGCAGCGGTTAATTGAAGACTTGAAAGAGATAAAGATTTAAGAGGGTAAAGAGAAGGACAGTGATGAATAGCAAGAGTATCACAGGCCCCCGTGTTTTCCATCAGTCCTGCATCCCCACCTCATTCGAAGAAGTCGGTAGCCATGGTAACAAGGACAGAGAAGGGCAGAGTGAGAAGTAAGTATAAAAAGTGAAGAGTGCACCAGAGAGAAAGAAGCAAGAGTATTTCAGAATGGAGACAAAATACGAGGGAGGAAGATGACGGAGGAGACACACGGTAAAAGGAGGAAGCTATGACCCAGCGGAGGCGGGGCGCAGACGGGTCGTCTCCTCCGAGGCGTGACCCCGACGCTAACGGCAGGTTCCTCCTGCTGCGTGGAGACGTGAGCCCGGCGAGGACAGTGACATTTACAGGCATCACGTCTCAAGGGAAGCAATTTCACAGACAATGTGAAAACTTCCATTTAACAAATTTGCCCCCCCCGGAGGACGACACTTTTTGCCTTCTTCCTCAGATTTCGGATCTTTGCTCACCTCCACCACCTGCTCTTGTTGTGCGATAGGTTAGTTCCTCATTGCATAACGTCTTACCAAATTGCTCATATCAAGTCTAGCGATCGCAGGTCCTTTGTCAGGTAGGTTTGATACGGTCAGGGAGCAGACGAACTCTGTCGTGCATCGAATGCCGCCTATAAAAAGTAGCAAAGCTGGGTGAGGAAAGAATGTGATCCGAGTCACGCGACAGCTTCCAAGTGCTGCTGTAATTGTCAGAGCCAAACTTGTGGTTCGCAAATTGCTGGCTCAGCTGGTACGGTAGGTAGTACACAAACCAACATCTACATGAGGCTGAAAACGAGTGTTTACATAGGTGATAACATAGAAGTTCACACAGACGATCACATTAAAACGCTCCGAGGGCTTGTCATCGCATAACTCATGAAATTATAATTGGATGACTTAGCAGTCGCAGGATTTTCAAAGTTCAGAAATATCGTCCTTTAATTAAAGTTGAAAAAGGATAAGTTGGGCAGATGGTGCTCAGTACCGACACGCGAACCCCAGTGTGAGGACGGGATCAGCTGCTTTTTTTTTTCTCTTGACATCTCCGAAGAACTCTCGGCTTATTTGAAGCACCGGTTTTTGTTTTTCAACGTTTAATACTTCAGATTGTCCCACTAATTGGTCAACAAATGTGTACGGTAAGGGACGGTTATCCCTAAAAGGGACTCGCTGGTAATTATCAGACGAGCCTCAGCAAATGTTTTCATGCATTCATTGGCAACGTTAAAGTGTCTTATAGAGAAACAGCTTACAAACACTGACTGTCTCATTCACAGTGTTAAAACTGATTTAATCAAGTCAGTCAGCCCAAAAACAACTCCCCAAAGAGAATTTAAAGAGCTTAAATTTAATATCTTTACAATCTGATTGGGATTATTTTAATACTGTTGTCACAATGTAGATTATCAGTTTTTTTTAAGACGTAAAAACCGAGTCTGAATCGGCCGATTTTTTTTCCTTCATATTTCCAGATAAAAAGGGAACAGCTGGTCCTGGGAGGAGTGTACAGGGTTAGCTTTAACAAGCTATTCTCACCGAGATCAGAGAGGCCAAACTCAAGGTGAACTCTCACGAGGAGACGGAGAGAACAATGCTGAACTGTCATTACCTGCCGTCAAGCCAGTCTAACCTCATGTTGGAATACGAATCCTTGCCTGAGGTCCGACTCTTATAACTGCCAGAACTGAAAGCCCCCCCCCCCCCCCAACCCCCCCCCCCCCCCCCCC
>CAAKHC010018815.1:101760-115246 GCA_901007825.1 Macroramphosus scolopax
CAGGTTACGACTGGGGACTGGATGAAGTCTTAATTATGCCCTCCGGTACTCTCTTCAATCTCCTTTTACAACCCTCCAGTTTAAATATTTGCAAACAAACCAGCACCATGCCCACATGTTTGTCCGTTTGCTCATTTGCTAGTAATTAGAGAGCTCTCGTTCGTGACTCGAAAGCCCACTTAGAGCCAAAACCTTCCTCAGTCACACTCCCCAATTCCCTTAACCTATTACTGTTTCTGCCCACATATGTCGCAATCCTTATTTTATCACCTCTGTAACCGTTTGCTGTCCACATTTCGTCCATAATGGAGACGAGAAAAATTACAATTCAGAATTTCACCCTGAAGAATTTTAGTTTATGTGAAGAATAAGTGTAGCACTTTCCTTTAAGGTCTCCCAGATAACCCGGACTGCATGCATGCAAAGGATTAAAAGAGTTTCCTTATGGAGAAGATATTAACGCATGCGTTGGAGACCTCAATAAGTAACAGCGAGGGAGGCCAAGGAAAAGAAGGCAGGCCGGGCCAGTTAAAAGTAGCAGACTCCCACTGCCGTTCTGCTCCGCCGAACAAGCCGAACAAATCAATACCATTAATTTGAAGGCATTTCTTTGTGGATATATCAACGAGTGCTGCGGAATGCTTGCAGCGCTCTATGCGATTTTTTTTTATTGGTCCATTCAAAACACGACCCGGCCTGCAGGAAAACACGCGTAACCCCTCAGAGGATTTTCAAGATGAACGAAGGGTCTTTTATTTAATCTGAAACATGCACGGACCAGCAGGGTGAAATCAGAGGTTAATGATGGCGTCAGAAGATATGAATTTAAATAAACGATGACACGGGTGTTTAGTTTAATGTCCTTTTCCGCACTTGTGTGAGCAAACTGCTTTGTGACCCCGGACAGATGGATTCGGTTGAGGGTTCGGTTCAGATCGGGGTATGAATGGCAGGTAGGAACATTGATCAGGAGACATATGAAGGGCGCCACCATCAACGCCGAGGCATTTAGCCTATTCCAATGGAGACCGGAGCCCTGCTAAGTAGAAAATTGTAGATTTTTCTTTCCCTTTTTTTTTTTTTCATTTCCAAGGTCTTCATAACTGAGGCCTCTAGTTTAACTTGGCGAGCACGACGACCACCACAAAGAGCAAAGTCATATGAATGATTGCATATTCTAACTTCAATTGCCAAATGGCTCTCTAAAATAGAAATACTGTGGTAACGTGCGATGGAAGAAGAGATTCAGATCCTGTACTTAAGCAAAAAGTACAAATACTGCAACATAAACATTACAAGGAAAAAGCCCTGCTTTAAAATCCCACTTCAGTAAAAGTACGTAAGTATTAACAGACAAACGCCAGACAGTGTTAAAGATAAAGTACCTGTCTGCTCCCTTTGACTGATATATATATAACATGGGACATGACTGCATTACGCACTCTGAAACATCAGTGTGTCTGCAGCATGTTGGAGCTGCTGGAGGTGGAGCTCGTCTGAACTACTGTTGTGAAGACACACCGACCTGTTTACCAAACTACTGTCAACACTTAGTGAGACATTGTTTAATGTTGCCTTCCGATCATCACAACAACTGCACATACAGCTACTGGCTTAGTAGTTAACTTAATAATTATCATAATAATGAATTATATCATAACGTATAGTAACGTTATTATGAATATTATCTTTTTTAATAATTAAATATTATTATCATATAATACTAGCAATAAAAAAATATAATTATTATTTTTTATCTATTTTTTTTTTTTTTTTTTACTTACTTTTTTACTTATTTTTTGAAAACTTGTTTTTGAAGCGTCCTGTATTTTGGGATGTGTATTGAAAAAAAATTCCATGGGAATTAAATGTTCCAGATGATGCAGAGTGAAGTTTTTCCTGCCCAGACGACGTCTGCCTTACATCAGGTGTCAGGATATTTAGTCGTAACTGACCGAGCGATTTGATGCACAAAGAACTGATTTTTTTTTAAAGCCGCCTGGTGCTCGTTGAGCTTGATTTAATCGAGATAACCACAATGGATCATTATGCATAATGGCGCTCCACTTTGGTTTGGCACTTTTCAAATTAGGGGGCTGCAGATGTAATGTGCACACCAGTGGCGTTCCCGCTGAGTACGGACGGCTGTAGGGATTTAATCAGCGAGAGGGGAGAGCGCTCGTACAGCTGTAGATCGCAGCGTCCTGGTAAAAAAAATCATATGCTCATCAGGACACGCTGTAATACAGGTCAATGAAGTAAAGGTTTCTACATTATGCGGGTAGTCTCACTAAATGATCAAAGCCAGTGACTGCACGCTGACCAGACACCCGGCCCTCATTTGTTTCTAGCACATTAAAGACCCAGTTTTCACCCGCGTACCAACATCTGACCGAGCGGAGACACAATTTATTCCACACCCACCGTCTAATGGCATGAAAATTCAAAGACAGGAAAACTCCCGATGGATTCGGCTGCTCGCTCGTATTTTTTGCAACAAACACGGCGGCCTGTGTACACATAGAAGACGAGGTCTCTGCTGTTCCTTTAAAAAAAACAACTCTTAGGAATACAGGCAGGATGAAGAATAGGTGAGAGATGGTAATGATACATCTGTCTGTGCTTATAACTGTGAGCCTGGAGGCCAGCATGCACATGATATACTTGCCAACTAGACAAAGAACGAGCGGTTTATTCCATCGACGAGGTGCGTGTTTATGTGTGTCTGTGCTTGTTGCTGTGTCGGCGTAGAACTTTTGGGTATTCTGAGTACTCTGCGGGCCAAAAACTTCAGTGCCGGAATATAATGAGGCAGCAACACAGCTCACCTCATGCCCAGATGCCAGCGAGAGGTCAACCACAGGTGACTGCCGAATCTCTCTTCTGACACATCCACACACACAAGCAAACACAACGCACACACACAATGTGAGCAAACACACCGTTTTTTTTTAAACTAATTTAACAAAGTTGAATTTGATTCTTGGAGACGGTCTGATCACAAGCTTTCAAATGTTTTCCATACCAACTGGTCTTTTTCCATCATCTCCCTCCTCTCAATCAGATTATCCTGGAAAAAAACAGTCTATCTAATCTTTTTTTTTCTCAACTATGAAGTTGGGTTGGCCTGCCAAGAAAACCTTCTTTCTTTTTTTTCTTCCATTTCTGTCCTTAATTCAAAAATCCTCCCCGACAACGCGCATATCAACGAGGACAATCTCATACCCTTTTCTCTCCCTCGAGATGCTCAGTCCACCTTTTCATGCACCTTTCACTATCAAAGGATGCAAACTGTCTAAACATGGATACAGTGTGATTTTAAAAAAAATCCACCCATTGCATGCTGGAGAAGACGAAAGGAGCCTATAAGCCTATAAAATGATTATAACAGGAATCACGGAATCCTCCTTTAGCATTTATTCAATGATACCAATGATCCCAGACACTAATACTGCATCCTTATACTGAATATCTGAACGTTTCAAATATAGCCCACCCTAACCCCTCTTACTTAAGGTCTCCTACTGAGAAGTAGGACCGGTCTAAAAGGCTCTGTGGGACAGTCCCTGTGGAGCACGATGTTGAAATGCCACTGTGCGAGTCCATTTACTTCTGTCCTCCCACCAGAGAGCCATTGGGTCTTTGCAGCCTTAATGGTGTTCAGTGCATCAGCCTAATCCAACCCTGGCCTTCCACAGCTCGGCTCTCTGGTACTTACACACCACACCCCCCCATCTGGGGAGAAGGGGACGTGACAGGGACAGTGTCTCAGAGTCAATTACGGGTCCAAGGCAATCCCTGAAGAGCCAACAACCGTGCTTGTGACAAAATGGCCTGTCCTCATTCCTTCATAAAGATGCAATTTGCAACTCCAAGGAGAGGCTTTTATGGGTGGAGTGCAGAGTGTCTCTCCCCGGATTAGAGGATCATGGACTCCCCATAGATGATGCTGTTAGGCCAAATGAATAAATGATGAAATGGACTGGCACGTTGTGCCATTAATGTACAAGTTGAGTGCAGCGCGGTGAATTCAGACTGCGTGAAGTGTCACAGGTTTAAAGTACGGCGGATCGGGGAGGGAAGCGATACAATCTTATCCCGTGACGTTAAAATAACGTCGCTCACAGCTCGTTCTTGTGACCCTTTGTTCTTATAAGCACAGCGGATATCTAACTAAACTTGGTAGTCCGTGTATGAAGGCCGGTTGCAACGAGTTGACACTGCAAAAGCCATGATGCATTTCTTAATTGCAACAGGTCAACATCCTTAAGGTCTGGTTAGATTTATGCAAAAAAAAAGGGGCCATCATTTTACCGTAAAGACTAGCAGCATGTGCAACATGTTCAGTGCACGAGGAAATATTAGTGAGTTATTTGACTAAATCCACAGTAACAAATCTATTTGTGCATAAAAAGTGATGCAATTCCAGTTGTTCCTCTGGAGAGAAATCGTTTAAAAAACAGTGCTGAAAAAAAAAAAAAACGTGTTAAAGCCACAATAATTATCTGACCAGCACTCTATCCACTTATTTTCAATTTTCTATCCATGTCAACCGCAAGAAGGAATAAATGAATATCCCGGAAACACATTACATTAAGAATGTGCGCAAAGAGGAATTAACTTAACGTCTTGTCCTTCAGCGCTTACGCACTGTCAGATATTATAAAACAGTCAACGGCAGCCGATGAATTTGATGCAAACATGCATTAGTGGATTCAGGCTGAGGAGCATAGCTGAGCGCCCATCATGCTCACGATGAACATTAATTAAGGCAGCTGTGACAAGATTTAAAATCCCTGATTCATCAGCGCGATGACAGAAAGAACAGAAATAGTCCTCATCCTCCTGATTTAAACATTTCAGCTCTCTCTCTCTCTCTCTCTCTCCCTCTCTCTCTCTCTCTCTCTCTCTCTCTCCCTCTCTCTCTCTGCGCTCACGTCCGTCTGTAAATGCTCTGCCATCCCGTAGGGATCAGTAAAGTAAAAGACACCTATGTTTGAATTACTAAAAGCCATCAATTAGATGGATGAAGCCGAGCACTGAGCGCAGCGCTGCGGAAGATGTTTGCAAAGGATAATGAAATAAACTCCAAGCAGAGTGATGTCATCATAAAAAATATATATGGAGCCCTGTGGTTATCAGACATAATGATTTTTTAGGTTTTATTGTGCATGAATTAGAACTTCATGCTGTGAACTTACTTACTTTGTTACGACATTCTCTCTCTTGAATAACGATGTTCGCGCAGCCTTTGTGATTAGATCGTTGAGGCTTCTCTGATAGTTTTGGAGGAGCACAGGAGTTAAAGGAAGCTGAGCAAAGGCTCTCAAATTACACATTTAATTCCCTTTATATGAATGACATTCAGCCCTTGTCCCCAGGCTGTCCTCTATTACATCGGGCATTGTTTCACTACTTGTTTACACTTGCTGGCCTTGGCTGAGAAAAGCACAGATGTTACTGTGAAATGCAACGCAGAACAAACACTGAGCGTTTGCAGGTCATGGTCAGTGGAGAATGGCTGGTAAATGTTACGGTGTTATCTTTCACATCCCTGGCATGTTTTTGCAGGACAACCGTCCCCGGTGTGTTTATTCATTTGCACAAATTATTAATCCAAACACTCGCTGTGCTCGGTACTTTTTGCTTACCTTACTTACCAGTTGGGTTTTACACCACATGTCTGAATCTGTCGTCAATCTAGTAACCTAAGATAAGATAAGATAAGATGAATCTTTAATCATCCCACGATGGGGAAATTTACAGCATTACAGCTGCAAAGTAGATGTGCACACAGTGAAGAGCATTTATAAAATAATAAAAACAAATGAATAAGTACAAAGGTCTAGATGAATCGTCAGAACTAAGAGCTAATGAGTAAGTGATATGTCCAACTGATATAATAAATAAGCTACATGGAAGCTACAGTACTGCAGATGGTAGTACTGTAAGTTACTTTCTTCTTCAGCAGCTGAAGAACTAAAATGTTCCTGTAAATTGACGCAAAAGAGACTCTTGTCTAACTATGTCGGGCTAATTTGCTAGCCCCAAGCTAGCGCCGAATGTCACGTCTCCAAATACCAATTCGTACCTTAGGAGGCGACAGTGAGTCACGTTAGCAGGACGGAGCTACAGCTGTACCTCAGGACTGTGCCCCAACTCATAGTCTCTCTCCCTACGGAGCTCCTCACCCGGCACCGGCAGCAAAAATGGAACAATACATGGTGATGGTTGTAGCAAAAATGACGCTACATGACGCCCTTTTGAATTTGATTAAAGCAAGTCCACCTGCTGGCTCAAGTTAGCATTTCTTCCTTCTTACATTAGGAGTGGAGGATCTTCATGTGTCGCCCCCTATTGGCTTACATTGAAAAATATGAAGCATTTGTTTATTTCACATCGTACCTTTAAAATGTGTTGTGACAGAATACACTACATGTATATGACATGGGAAAGAAATGGAGCAAACCCATGATGGATTGCGCATATACTAACGAGACAATTCAATTTCACATAACTTGATGGCAGGGGGAAACATGGGCCGTAGCAGAATTAAATTTAGCGTGTGATCAATTTAACACGGCTCAATTTTCGTATGTTTGACAGTGGCCTTTATGGAGGTACGAGCTCCACAGAGTACTTCTACTTCTAACTAATTACATATTGATAGTTTATTTGACGTTATATTTAATTTAGAGACTTGACACTTAATGACCTGAATATATTTCACATATAATCAGTGTCTTACTGCGCTGCACAGTAATGATCTACGGGTCAGAATGCCGAGGTCAGCAGTTCCTACATTACCTGACAGTGTCATATTGTAGTTTTCTTGTCAATAGAATTTGAGCAATGTGGTTTTTTTAACGTAACCACACTCATTAATATGCACAATAAGCCGTCAGAATATAACAACCTCAATGTGTTTCCTCTTGTTTGAATGGAAAGTCCTGCTCCGATCAGTTAAACATCTATTTCAGTCGCCGGGCGGCTCGACGCGGTGGCTCAGAATGCCAAAGCACATGGCAATTTGCATCTGACATTTACAACATTGCCTTGAATAATTTGTTGTCCCTGTGCTATCTTTCTCAGAAATCATGCTTCAATCAATAATGTTTGAGTTTTTTTTTCCTTTTTTTTTTTCTCCATTTGGACCGTAATACGTTATTGCTTGCTAAGTTAAATCAATTTACCAGGGAGGTTAGACGTCAATTTCTTTGAACTCATTGTGGCAGTTATTGGATTACCTGATTGAATGAAGACGGAATGTTCGGAGGGCAAAAAGGAGATGCTTTCCACCTTTGGAAAAATGAGTTAAGACCGAGCATAAATTACATGTCTTGCGTAGATAATTTACAGCGTAATGCATTTTTCTCTTTGTGCACGTCAGTTCTATGAAGTATGACGATTTTAATTCTTCTTCAATTACAAGGCCAGGCAACTTATTTATATGAACGTTTTAATACCCAGAGGCGGACAGAAGCACAAGGAGCTAATTATAAGGATATAAGTAGCAGGCGAAGTCACGTCGAATGAAAACAACAATTACATCAAACCCGCAGAAATAAATAAACAAAAGAGGCAAATAAATCAAATTTGAAAAATAAATTAAAAGCAGTGTTAACAGGTACGTTTTAGCTCTTCAGGCCATTTTCTTCCACATTTCAGCAGCTTGGAAGCAAGAAGCAGCCTCACCACGTTTAGTTTTGACTCTTTGAGCAGTCAATAATCCAAAACCGGCCGACCTCAGAGGTCTGCAAGGTTCGTATCGGGTCAGCAGATCTGAGGAGTATCCTGGGGCTAAAACATTCAGTGATTAACAGACAAGCAATAGAAGTTAATTCTGTGAGAAACTGGGAGTCAATGTAGTGATCTGAAGACCGGAGTTATAAGCTGAGCTTTCTTTAGTGCTTATTAAACCCTGGAAGCAGCATGCTGGATCAGCTGCAGCCGTCTGATTGTTGTCTTAGACAAAACCTGTGAACAGTCCACGTACCCAGAGGAGGCAGTGAGGAGGGCTGTGAAGAGAGCGGAAGTCGATCTACCAGCTGATCTTTGAGGTGAGAAAAACAAGGCTCCTCCGGAAGATTAAAAAAACCTACCGAAATCATGCATGCAAAAGATCTTAAAACAGTATGAAAGCGTACATTCATCATGCAGCTTCTGTCAGACACAGACAGACCATGCTGATGCACTACAGTGACGTCCAAAATTAGTCTTTCCTTTCTCAAGAAGACACCCTGCTCGTGCATTTTGGCAACGCAGGTGATGGGCATGTGTAAGGAAAAAAAAAAATCCTTTTGTGAATCAAATCCTTTATAATGACTCCAAAAAAAAATTCTTTAATCGTTACGTGGTTGTGAGCTTACGGTGGTTCAGCTGCCAAGGAGAGTGTTTATTTTCACCCGTCTCAGAGCAGCATAAACACAGAGAGACGAGTGAAGGGGCTGGCTATTTCCATGCCAAGTCTGCAGAGTTTTTAAAAAGCGGCACCAACCTTGTGTTGTTCCGCAATCAGACAAGGTATTCCCTTTCATCCGCCAAGGATTCACCCCATTTCCCGTCAACAAGGCCCTTTAAGCTCAGAAACTAGGTTGAAAAGAAAGAAGGGAGAAAAAAAAAAGAAACACGGAAATCGCTGTGACTAGTAGTTGACAGACAAACCTCTTCGCCGAGACAAGGGGAGAGAAGAAAAATGAGGTTCTTGTTGCCCAAACAAATCATCTGTCTTGCAAACTTGTGCTGGCACATTAAAGTCTGTGACAAGAATGTTATCTGCATCCTCGTACGAAATCACCACGTATCACCTCACTCAGCCCTGCATCACTGTTAGCAACCAAGTATGAATAAGTGAGAATCGACAAGGAAGTCTCAGAGAGCCGAGCTGCGGCAAGTTCGGAGGAGTCGTAAATCTCCTCACCCCGGCGTGTTTGCCAGATGACGCAAAACCAGGTGTTGTCGACTTTTTTTTTTTTTTTTCTTTGTCAGACCGAACTAAGGTGAGACAGAAGCCCAGACAGTTGGTCATTTATCCAACGCCCCTCCTTGTTCCTCCCCCCCCCTCGGCCCTAAACGCCTGGGCTTTCTGGCTTAATCAATCACCTGTGTAAAGAGCAATGGATGTGTGTAGAGGGAGAGAGAGAGAGAGAGAGAGAGAGAGAGAGAGAGAGAGAGAGAGCACTGTGAGGTGGGTGTCAGGGACAGGTGGCCAGGGTCAGTCTCTCTCTCACCTTCGCTGCTCCTCTCCAAGTGCTCTTGACAGGCTTACATGCATCCACCCACCTGCACAAGAGGGGCACACACGGGCACACACACAATCCTTCCCACACACTCGCTCTCGCACTTGGACGCACGCACGCTCAAAAGAAAAACCACAAGCGAACGGCACAAAGAGCTCCGGGCTACAGGAGATCCCTGGAGAAAACACTTGAACTATGCTAATGCATGCCAGTTCATCAATTTGTTTGCCGGACTTGGTGTGCTTTTTTCCGGACTGCCTGGGCATGCATATTTCTCAAGGTTAAAAAGCTATCAGTGATAAGACGGCCACTTCTGTGTGAATGAATCTCCATATCATGAAAGGAAAATCAATAGCCGCGGCCAATAATGCGGCAGATGGAGTAAAACGCATTAGACGCACACAACTTTGCATCTGTTTTTCTTCTGACAACGGACGCAAGCAATATGAATGTGCAGATTACTGTAAAGTAAAAGCCATAAATAACAGTAATGACATTTGTATATTTTGCCTCCCCTTAAAGAATCTCAGGTTGCTTTGCTGTGGGTTTAAGTAAGACGTGTATATATACACAGAGTGATGAATGTTGTGCACGTATAGCTGAAGTATTCACTGTATTTTAATCTGAGATGGGTAATTAGACCCAGCAAAGGGAGGGGAGGGGTTTTTGAAATGAGTAAAACAGGACGAGAAGAGGAAACAGCGTTGAATAGATGAGGATTAGGTTGGAGGATGGAGGGAAGGAGAGAAGGAGGCTGGTAGGTGGTAGGATTGAGAAATCTCATGCATTTGTAATTTTCATTTCTATATTCAGATTTGTGTCCTTTTTCTTTTTTTTCTCCCTCTGAAGAAACGGCATGAATATGGATGAGCGTGTCAGTGGAATGGTATTGTTCCTCCACTTGGACCAAATAAACACTTCTCTTCCCCAGTGTTCACTTGACCGAACACGGCTGTAATATTTCCCGTGTAACGGCGCCGCCGGGCTGCGTGTTCGGTTCCTTTTTTTTCAAAATAGCTTCAGTTCTGTTGAGGAAAAAAACCTTTCACCTCCTCTCTATTTATATCCTGACATGTAAATGAGGATGGTGGGAAGTGGAATTAAGGGGATGAGCTCACATGTTTGAATCTACACTTAACTTAACAGCCAATCACACAAACCGGCGGCAAAGTTCGGAGTTGCTTTAAATTCCTATCGGCACGAGCTTTCCTAATGATGATTTCATTGGTGTGAGCTATGCAGTTTTTTCACGATATCATTTTGCCTCCCTGTGTGCCGTAAGCCTACATACAGTATGTGTATGAATAATAATGAATAACGTCTTTTCACCCGGCAACCGCACCCCCGTAACCCGCCGCCGCTTTAAGCTTCCCAGTCTGCATATTTTTTTCTGATCTTAATTCCTCTTGATCAGAGAATTTGTGTGTAAATCCTGTCGTTTTGCCCTCCGACAGAAGACACAGTTGTTTTTTTTTCCTCACTCCAGCCCTGTGATAGTGGATTTAGACCCTGTAATGATGCTGATAAAGACAGTGTAAGTAGAGGAAGAGAAAGAAGGAGCGATAGAGAGACAATGAGACGTTCAGCATGAGAAAAGCCCTTGTTTCAATGCTGAAATATAATGAGCGGCCTGGCAGATGCATAATTTACAGAGCAGTTAGGGCATGATAAAATATGTCAGCAGAGGAATAATCTTTTCTTCCTCTTTTCTCGCAAACTCTTAAAAGAATGGCGGAGTGAGGAGCTTTTGAAATGGCGCCATGACGGTAAAACTTGTTATAGGTCAGTTTGGTTTGTGTGTGACCGGCAGGACCTGCCGACACACAACCAGCAGATCCCCGCCGTCCCTCAGCCTGCGCTCTAAGATAAAGGAGACACAAGAGGAAGATGCATCTGGCCGACTGTAGCCAAAGTTCAGGGCTCTTAACCCTCGATGGGTTCTGCTGCCGGGCCCCAACAAACAGCCTCCATCCTTGCCCCTGAGGGCCAAGTGAGGACTAACGTCTGTCACAACGAGTTGCCTTTCATTTGTTTCTTAAGCAGAGGGGAGACGATGTGGTGGCAAGAGGACTAACCATGGAGCATCACCCTGGAGATTGACAGACTTCTTCCAGTCAAATCTGGACGCAACGAAGCAATTTTATCGAAGGCCGAATAAAAATATTGGACGCAGAAAGACGAGATGTTTGATAAAAGTAACCAGCCGAAAATATCCCACAGCTGCAGTGATTGTTTGGAGTTATATAAAACACCAGTGATGCAACCCGCACTTGTATTAAAGACCTGCTGTTCTGTGAAGGAAACGACCCAGGCAGGACTCTCTCAGAATAAAAACCTCTAATATACAACAAGTGGTACTTTTTTTATGCGGCAGCTGCTTCTTTTGTAAAGCTCCGTAACTATTAACAGCAATCGCCACTAAAACAGAAATTCCATACTTGAACAGAAGAGCGTCAAACTCCTCAAGGAGAACTCAAGGTGTTTGTCAACTTGGGCGGATAAATGGAAGAATTATTCGTTTTTTTCTTGCTAATGCAGAAGAAAAAGTCAAAAAAGGATCATGATTACTGCGAAAAAACATGCACAGAGAAGTTCCCGGCTAAGAATGTGGTCCCAGCGCCAATTAGCCCCTAGTGGTGCCTTCTGATTCAAGTGTGCAGAGTCAGCACAAAGCCCCCCCCCCTGCCCACAAGGCGGAAGCCATCGCTTCTGGGTTTTCCCTTCTACACCAGGTATGTTCACACAACTTGCCAACATGAAATCCCCATGTGATCATGCTGGGATCGGATCCCAGTGAGACACACGGCTCTCAATAGAAGCACACATGTCTGGCTCATCATCACCTAAAGCAAGGATTAAAAAAAAAAAAAAAAAAAACAACCCAGAAATTCCTCGGATGTCTCCAACAAGGATTCAGTGAGCTGTCAGTGCCGTTCCTGTGTGATGTTAAGATTACCACATCTGTCAAAGTAATTAGTTGTCGTACTTTACATTTGCATCGAGTTAATCCAGAGTGACTTATAAGGAAATAAAAGGACGTAATTCCTCAGTCTCCCGATGTCCCACAATAAAAACGCTCCATGCACAACATGCAGGGACGAACATCTGCCATTACAAACATCTTGGAACATAAATATTTATTAAACATCTCCTCACAGCTTTTCATCAGTGCTGCAGAACTGCGTTACTAACATATTAATTGATCGTATTTGGATTGAAGCTCCCACGTGAGAGCAAGCGGATCGGTTAACACAGCAGGTCAGGCTTGCAGATTTAATAACTGAAGGTGCAGCTTGAACCTCCACTGCATCAACGATCTGAAACACCTCGGCGATGTTTGAACAAGATAAATGACCTGTTGTCAGCACGGTTCTTACTTAGCTCAGCATCATTTGGACATTATAATTACAGGGCATAGCGGTAATTATACCTGTTTTTATATCCTTTTTTTTCTTCCTCCCCCCCCCCCACACCTGGTGGAGCTGTCACATGTCCTCCGTAACAGCGCCTGTGTTTTGGTTATTAATATATGTTTAAGATGGCACGGCGCCCAGCGTTTGGAGGTGAGTCACTGTTTACTTAAAAAAAGAAGGAGAATGACAGTTTTCAACAGTGTTTTTCACGCAGGGATCCAGTCTGAGAATCGCTCGGCTTAGCGGGAGCTCACATTACGTTAACAGATCGGCATGACGCGGGGAGGATGGCGTGCGACCGCGCCGCTCGTATTTCACGCTAAACAAATTTCATATCAAACATGCCGTCACATGGGATGTTTAACTGAACGTATGTTTTTCCTCCAACCTCTTACGAAATCAAGAGTTTGTTTCCATAAGTGATGGTGATGTTTCATACTTTACGTTAGAGGTCGTGTGTCATCAGTGATCTAATTCTGAGGTGCTTTGCAGACGCAGGTCTTCCTGCAAGACGGACACAACAGCTCTTCTATGAATCTTTGCGTTCACATTAGGTTTCCGCCGGAGTGAAGTCTGACGTTTTCGGGGCAAGACAAACAATCTGGCTCGGCCCTTTCTCCAATCATTAGCCCTAATGAAACAATTGTAATAAATCTGAGCTGACACTGCCGTAAATTTTCTTTTTTTTTGTCCATTCATGGGTTGCTTGATCGGTTTGGACGTGACAGTTGGAGACAAATGGTAGAAAACAACAACAGTGTAGGAATGGGAGTTACAGATCACTCTGTCCATTAAGACTTTATTAACTCCAAAATCCATATGGGGGGGGGGGGG
>CAAKHC010018816.1:0-16011 GCA_901007825.1 Macroramphosus scolopax
CCCCCCCCCCCCCCCCCGCCATGAGAAACACTCTCGCTATTCTTAGTTGCACGACACGTCCTAGCTGCCAGGCCATCATCAGATTATGCCTTCCAGCGGTTGCTCATTCAAATCTTCTTGTTTTGATCCCCCGCAGTGCTTCGTCCAGACACGTCTGACAGAATGTTCCAGTGATTTTCCTGACGTGCGTCACGCCAATGATTCGGACGAGCCGGGATTACAGAGAGACCTCTTCTACCTACCCGTGAGTGATGACTACCAGAACAGTCACATCAGACGGGATTAATAGATATTTTGCAAATAGTTCTGGCTTGACTTTTCTGTGTTGTTTATTGGTGCCGGGAGGGGGGAGATTTGAAATGAAACAATACGTGGGACTAAAAAAGAATCATTAGAAATGCTGGAGGTCGACTCTGCTGGATAAATGCAGGGGATTACTGGGGGGGGCTCAAGGTATTAAGCATTGCAGTGCAGTTTTTGGAAACAGTGTTGTCTTCTCTTGTTGCACTTAAGACCTTTAAAGACCAAAGGCCAGCATACTAAAACAAAACAAAACCATAAAATATATGTTCCACAACTCCATCTCTTCTCCCTCAGTACTCCGTGTCCTGCTGTATCTTGTCGCTCATCGCGTGTGGGGTCTTCCTGCGGGTGAGCTTCGAGCTCAAAGTGCTCTTCCTCACCCTGGCCTCCACTGCCTACTACATCATCATCCTCAGCACCAATAAGGAGCTGTTTGTGGCTTACAGGAACTTCCTGTACGCTCAGATAACTGACAAGTGGAACTGCAGCAGGTGGGACTGAGTAGCTGCTTGAACATATATACAGTATATATATAATATATACATATATATATATTTAAATGTTCTTTTCTCATCTACAGCCCAGAAGAGGAAAATATCCTGCAACACATCGGCCTGGTGAAACACCCGCAGGTGATGAGCTGCATCTATATCACCCTGTTCCTGGTCACTGTGCTGATCATCTCGCAGCAGGTAATGACCCCCCTCCTCCTCCTCCCTCCCCCAACACAAACACATGCCATCATTCACACCGTAATCCCTCCGTGGCTGCTTCAACCTCGTCGTGTTTCTCTCTCTCTGCCAGAACGAGTCGTGCTTCCGTCAGGACTTCCTGCTCAAGTACAAGAACCACACGGAGCAGGACGAGATCGAGACCCGGGAGAACCTGAACCGCCTGCTGCTGGAGAACGTGCTGCCGGCTCACGTGGCCGCGCTGTTCGTCGGGGAGAATAAAAAGAACGAAGTGAGTAGTTTCAGTGAGGATGATGTGGTTGGGGGGTAGATCTGACCGCTTCTCTTTAATGAGTGACGTGTCGTTATCAGTGGATCGCTTTATTTCGCCGTGACCAACTTAATCTGAGAGTAAATAATCCTCATTACACTCTTGTTAAAGTGTATTCATTCCATTTACGACTGTATTTCCTCCGTGTAATGTTGTTAACTGCCTCTGTGATTTCGGCTGCTCCCCAACAGGATCTCTACTACAAGTCCTATGACTGTGTGTGTGTGATGTTCGCCTCGGTGCCGGATTTCAAAGAATTTTACACCGAGTGTGACATCAACAAGGAAGGTCTGGAATGCCTGAGGCTCCTCAACGAGATCATCGCCGACTTTGACGAGGTCAGGAAGACGTAACGGGAACAGAAAAGACCCGTCACTTAACATCTACACCTTGATGACGTGTGTTATTACCAAAATATGAACAGGATTAGATAGTGTGCATGATGAGAGTCGGGGTGTTGAAGTTCCCACATCAGATCACAGTCCAGATCATTTGGTTTGTTGTCCAACAGCTGCTGTCCAAGCCAAAGTTCAGTGGTGTGGAGAAGATCAAGACAATTGGCAGCACGTACATGGCGGCCGCGGGGCTCAGCGGGACGCCCGGTCAGGAGAACAATCAGGTGGAGTAGCCAGAGCTCCAGACCCGGGTCACACCTGGGTCAGAGCGTAAACCGCCAGGAAATAATTGCGTGTTATCCGAAGCATCCGCTCGTCGTTACCACAGAAAATACCAAAAGCATAGCTGAGGTTGCGACTGTTTGCTATTCCTGTAAAAGACGGAGCAGCCGGAGTGACGCTGACTGACATGTTCTTTCAGGACAGGGAGCGGCAGCAGGCCCAGATCGGCATCATGGTGGAGTTCGCCCTCGCTCTGATCGGCAAGTTGGACGGCATCAACAGACATTCCTTCAATAGCTTCAGGCTGCGTGTGGGTGAGTGTGCAGGGCCGAAACCTTTCATTGACTGATTCCTGTACGGCACTGCGTCCAGCTTTGTGCCGACACAAAAAACCCCCAGCAGGTTTCCATGGTTACGAGGAACTTGAGTGACATTTATTTGGTGGCCTTGCAATGACAGGAGCTGCATTCACTGAGGGTTGAGTCTGGACTGCAGTACAGAGTTCCTGCAGTCCTGACGAACCTGAGACGAGTTTGAAAGTGTTTGATCATGAAAATTGGACTCAGAAATATGTCCAGGAAATGTTTTGCTTAAATGTGTTTGCACACTGGTAGTAGAACTTCGTCATTCAGAGCAGAATGTCATCGTGCAAAGCACTTTAATGACATCACAGTATTCTCCTCTCCAACTGATAGTGATGCACTTGTCCGTCGGACTACAGAGTGGTCCAGTTATTGCGATAACATCACTTCCTGCTCATGATACCGCTTATCTAATATGACTGTAAACTAAATGTCATATCAAGCGGTGACGCAGGGAAGGAAACTCTCTTGTGTCTGGAGTCTCGACTCCGAGCAGACAATCTTAGAATAACCGTTCAGTGGAAACATTTACATGTTTTTCTCGGAGATAAAATACATACCTAAGACGTAAACACCTCAACCTGGCACGGGGCGGAATGACATCAGCAGTTGTGTCATTAATCTTTGTGACTGGGAAACAAATTCCACAAACGTTCAGTCTTCATCAGGTGTCACATTATACTATTATATTATAGTTTTATACTAAACTATTAAAGCCGAACCCCTCTTCCTTAGTCATACCGAACCTTCCTGAGTGGGTGCAGAGGTGGATGTTTGTTTCACACCTCCACATGTTGTCTTACTTTCGCTGCAGTTTGGATTAAACGCAGGTCAAAGGTGCGTTTTTACCTTGACGGCAATCAAAGCGCTCTTCAATGACTCATACACACTAACATTCACACACTGTTGGCGCACATGTTGTGGCTGCTAGCTGAAGCTGCTAACACATTCAAACACTGATGAAACGGCATTAGGAGCAATTAGGGGTTCAGTGTCTTGCTCAAGGGCACTGTGACGGGATCAAACCGGTAACTTTCTACATAAGGGACAGCCTCTCCTCCTCCTGTGCCGTGCCTGCCCTGGTGATCATAAATGAACATGAACTAATTGTCCTCACCGCTTGTCCACAGGCATTAATCACGGCCCGGTGATAGCGGGAGTGATCGGCGCCAGGAAACCTCAGTATGACATCTGGGGCAACACGGTGAACGTAGCCAGCAGGATGGAGAGCACCGGGGAGCTGGGGAAGATCCAGGTACGCTCAGCGCTGGCCGACCAAGACATTTGATCATCGTTGACACTGTAAATCCAGATTGTGTTGACGATCCAAAGCTTAAGGAGCAGTCTCACAAAAACGTTGTTTGTATTTGTGCGTCGTGTGTCCAGGTTACTGAAGAGACGTGTGATGTGCTGCAGAAGCTGGGCTACTCGTGCGAGTGTCGTGGGCTCATCAACGTCAAGGGGAAGGGCGAGCTGAAGACCTTCTTTTTGTGTACTGACATGAGCAAGCAGCAAGGTATGGGGCTGAGCTGAGGCCAGACCGCTCGGCCTTCAACAGAACTCATGTACACAGGACTCCTGCTCAGCGCAGGTGTTGACGGACCCGAGTATAGTGCAGCTGTGCAGCTGTGACGCTGCTGAATGAGGCAAATGAAGGATTTTGGAGCCGCCGCGTCGCCGTGCGCCGGCTGGAGTCGACGCTTGGTACCGTTTTGAACAGATCAGGATGTGGCAGTGATTTCTGGGTACAATCACCATCTTTTTCTATTCTCACATCGGTCCAGTGATCCGCCACTTTTGTACTCTTTAGTTTAGTTGTTTGTACTAGGAAAAAAAAAACGTGTCTTGTACTAATGCCAAATACAATTGTGTACTTTTTGTAGACCTATTGTGTCCTATAAAAAAAAAAACAAAGCAATGGATTCTGTTTTCGGATCCTCTTTTGAAACCAGTGTGATGGAGAAGAGGTGGACACTCTGCTGTTACTGTGTAACGAGCGAGACGTGGAGCTGTTCTAATGTCAGACAGCCTGTACAGACGATACAAAGGGAAACCGTTTGGGATATTCAGTGGTCGACCGAGCTTTAGCTTCAGGTGTTAACGATTTCTTTGTGAAGATCTTCTAGATTGGCCATTATAACCATGTGTGACAAGATACTTGCTTTGTTTCAGGTTTGTTCACTGTGCTGTGTTTTTATCCTGCTCAGATAACAAATCAATGTCTTTTTTTGCTGCCTGGCTGCATTTGTGCTGCAAACGAGGGGAAAACCTGTGACGCTGGATTGAACGTCCTGCCTGCTGTTAATGTTTATGATAGATCTGGATCGCTCTCTGTGCCTCTGAAAACTCAGTTTGTCTTGTGGCCTTACCTTGACCATCATCTCGTCTGTGACTGTGGTTCCCATGATGATAATAATAATAATAATAATAATAATAATGATATATCTCGGCCTTTATGTGAACAAACATGACATTAAATTTTGTTCGGATACAGAATGTAATAAATGTTTTCCTGAAGTCGCTGGTCTGTAATTACATCACAAACAAGGTTTGTATTAGAAAAACAAAACAAGGTTTATTGACTGTAATTGCAAACAAATGTCACACAGAGCACTTTTTGTACAAAACTTAAGTTAATAAACTGTTAAACAGCAGCGACCGGCACCACGTCCTGACAAGGTCTCCATCGGTTCAGCCACGTCGTGCACTGAAAACCAGAACAGTCGGCGTGTTAGATTGTACGATATTTATAAGGTTAAGATCCATCTCAGGAGTGTCTTTGTACAATGTGAAGGCAAGAATACATCTCACCTGTCATCAGGTCGATGAGGGGCTCGGCAGGTACGGCGATGCCCATGGCCTTCCTGATGCCGTAGATGCTGGTGACGTCGCACGGAGCCACTTGGCCGGTCAGCTTCGCCAGGTTCCCCGTCACCTTCTCAGCTGCGAACGAGAAGACGTCCGAAATCGACAAGAGATTATACATTTGATTTGTTAACAGTGGAACAGTAAAAACAATTCCGTAACTGGGAGTTTTCTCCCGAAGCGTTGACAAACCACATCTGTGTATGGTAAAGAGGTAAATGGAGTGTTGTTAGAGGCCTGCAGCTGCTGGAACAAAGGGGGCCACAGACAGGGGGGAGATCTTACCCAGCTCCAGCTCTTTAGCAGTCGGGGCCAGTAAGCAGATCATGTTCGGGGGCTGCTTGGCGCTCAGACGCTCCTTCTGTGCTTCCTGCAGGTTGCGCAGGAGCTTTGTAGTCTCGTCCAGTTTCTGCTGGATGTGCAGGGCCTCTGTGACGGGGAAGAGAGGGAGAAGACAAACAGGGTTGGTACTTTCTCTGGGATCCTTCAGTTACCTGGACGTTACCTCTGCCAATGAGCACAATACAGTCTTTGTTCTCCAACGCTGATGTGGAGTCTGGTGTTCTGCCTCATTAATAATAAAGTGTTGAGACAGAAGACAGAGAGGAAAAACTCTGATGGGCTGTTGGATAATTAATAAGGTGCTGAACGTTAAATGAGAACTTATGATGATGGCAGACTCCTTGGATATCCAATAAATACACAGAATAAACTCTAAATGAAGTGAAGCTAACCTCCATGACTTTTCCTAAACCTCTCAAATTCAATGACTCTTCCATGTTTTCTATGATTGTATGAATCCCGACACTAAAGATTTAGGAAGTTTTACCCCCGGAGAGCTCCTCAGCTGCTTGCAGGCCTGCAGCAGAAAGCAGGAAGTGAAACTTGTTGCCGCTGGATGCTTCGGGTTGAGACACCTACGAGAGGGAGGGGGAGGTGGAGGAGATGATACGTTTAGTCAGATTAGGAATTCCGATTCCGGGCAGCTGATGCTTCCAGGGAACATCCCGGCCTCTTTAGTCACGCCGCTTCTTCGCTCCACAGAATCAAACGTAATGAAAAGCTGCGACACCCGGGCAGCGGGATGAGAGTAAACTGGAGCGCAGCCAAAGCCAGCAAACATCCAGGACAGAGGGGTGCTGTGTGTCTAATGAAGGGGGCCTGTGCTCTGGTTTCCGCCGCTGGTCTGAGGAGCGACTCAGCCGTGCAGCCAGCAGGCACTGTAAGACAACACGGGCCTCTCCAAAGTCTCCACAGCGAGTAGAACCGCTGTGTTTTGACGGGAAATGTTTCCATGTGTGGCTGGATCAAAGCTGAGGACAGGCCCCCGCTATGTTGACGCAGCTGGCTGCTGCAAGGAACATCTATGACAGAAAAATGCAATATCCACACGAGGTTTAATGCAGGAACACAAGGTTCACACCAAGCAGCGGCCCGGCGGGAGCTTCCAAACATCACAGGACGCGCCTGAGCGTGGACGGTCTAGTTTCATAGAGCGCATGCTGACTTCTCTCGTTAAAAACTTGATGTCATTTCCATTTCCTCTGTAATGTGAGACGCTTGTTTTTAAAGAGGGAGGACAGAGCAGGTTTTTATCTCTCACCTCCATGTCATCTTTGACGTCTTGAGAGGCTGCCGGCTTCTCCACCTGCTGGAGAGCCACAAAAACACAGAAAACATACTTCAGCCGACTGATGGTCTGAGTTCAGCAGCGCAGTGAAGATGTGAAGTAGGTGCTTACAGCCGCCGTCTCCTTCAGACTCTTTGAATGCTCTCCGTTCGTCATTGCATCCAGAAGGTTGTCTGCCAGTTTGTACACATACTCGTCTGATTTGGCCAAGAACTCCGACAGGCTGACAGGAACAAACATTGGCCTCGGGTTAGTCTTCAAAGCAGCAGCAGGTAACAATCACAATCACCTTGTCGGACAAGATCAGTATTTATTACAACCCCAATGTGAACCTGTGGTGAGAGCAGAAATCTGCCTGTGCAATAAGACCTTGAACACATAATGATGGAAGAGTGTCAGAAACTACCAGCAGACGGCTGCCAGAAGCTTCTGGATCTGTGTTGTCATTGTTGTCAAAGGTTCTGTGAAAGGTGACAGTACTTGTGTCAGGGCTTCGATGTGCGTTTGTATTATTAAAGCTCTATTTGTTTTTAATTTGGGGGTTTTATTCTTGTATTCTTAATTTTACTAAATCGGTTCATTTGCATTTATCTATATGTTTTATATTGATTTACTTGAGTTCTGACCATGACTGTAATAAAAGAGAATCCAAGTATAAGACCAGATAAATTCACTCAAAACACAAGTTTCCATCAGGCGAGGAAAAGAAACGATAGACTCAGCTGACACTTTCTGAACCTCCCACACACACACACACACACACACACACACACGCTGCTAACGCTAACTGCTGCTAACACTTTCACACGCAAACAGAAGTTTGTGTTCTTCTCCATGAAACACGCACGCACGCACGCACGCACCAAAACAACGACACACGGAACCTCTCAATTTTTTGCCGCCCGCCGCAGCAGTTGGTCGTTCAGCTCTTCTCAATTTCCAAAATCCAAAAGCCTTCCTGAGCATAGAGTTCAATAGCGACGGGGTTTTGTTTTACGAACACGACAACGACCCCAGTGCATTGTGGTGGTTCAAGGTTTTCTAACTTCACACCAAAAAGCAAATACTGCAGTTCTTTTCTTCTGTTGTCTCTGGTCATGTTGCACCGATTTTAAATGAACAACCTTTCCAATGCTTAGACGTTATATACAAAAAACATCTTTCCAGCCGGGAACTACTTCTCTAAAAACAGCTGTTTAAACGATATCGTTATCTGTTATAGGTTTGCGTTTCTCAGGCCGGCACTTTAGATCTTTAGCCTGAAAACACAAACTGTCAATGGTTCCTGCTCTTCAGAGGATTTGTTGTTCTTGGACAAACCAGTATCACACAGAAGACAAGAGAGCAATGACAGGTGAAGGTCGAACAATCAGCAAGAGTCGAGAATGTTTGAGGGTAAAGTTTTCAGGTCTACTACAACAGAGACAGAGAGCATTCTGGGACATAATTACATGAGTCCAGCTGCTGAATCAGTCGTGAGCCGTCAGATCATTACACAAAATGAAAAGGAGATGAAACCAAAGTGTAAGAATGTTTGAGCTGGACACACAAGGAGGCCGGTGGACAGCTGACCTCCTCCCTGACTGGAGGAACATCTGGAACATAATCAGACAGGAATGCCTGTAGTGACGTTTCTGTGTAAATGCCACCGAGCTCAGGTGCGTTCGTGGTACATACCTGTCTGAGCCCTGCAGACTGGACTCGTCTCCATAGGACGCGTAGATGAGGTCAGTATCCTCCTTGCTGATGTTAGAGAAGCTGGAGTCGTAGGCGGGTGCGTAGGAGGTGAACGGCCCGTAGCTCAAGTAGGACACTGTGGAAAGTGTTATGCACACAGACACATTTATCAGCAGCTGAACACTCAACCAGAAGGGATGAGAGATCTGATCTCCGGTCCCTTTATACACTCAATCATGGCGGAGGAGTACCTGGAGTTATCCTGTTCCTCTTGTCCTCCCTGAAGCCCTGCAGGGAGTTCACACCGCTCTGCAGGCGATTAGACATCATGCCCAGCTTCACGGGACAGAAACCCGCATCTGCAACAGGAAACACTCTTTACTTTGCTCTCGCCGTCATCAGCACTCCAACTGAATCCAAACATGTTCAGTTCATAGTTAAATAGTTATTGATAATCAGTCACTTTGAGATCAACTACTTGGCTGAGCTCTACTAAAGGTGTTTTGTGCTGGCGTGACTCAGCACGTAGGACCGTAACAACGGGCTGCTAGCATGAAGGTGTGTCTTCCGACTGATGAAGCGCGTGTGGAGTCGATTAAGCAACTGTTCCTCGGAAAAGTGTGACTAATGGATCGGTCGTAAAACGGCACACAAACGTTTAATATCCTATAAATCCTTCACAATAAAGTCCTTCAATGTTGTGTTACATAAAGGTTTTATTGTGAATGTCGGGTTTTCTTCAGCAGTAGCTGGACGCCTCCGATGAGCCTGAAAGTGAACATGAACGGAACAGAGGAACTAAACTTCCAATAACTGAGACTTTAAAAGACGTCTCTTCCATCCCCTGCACAGAGATGAGCTGAGTCTCACAACACACACTTGTTTGGGGGGGTAGTAGGGAAGTTGTCACAGCTTGGCTGCAGCCAGCAAGGCGTCACCGCAGCCCGAATAGAGGCAGGCGGGAAGACGTTTGGCCCGACTCGGTGTGGTCAAACCACTGACGGGAACGCAAATCAACACAACAAAAAAGTTCCATTTAAAAAGCTTTCAACACTTTATGTGGATTTACCTCCTGCTGATGGATCTGCTGGGTTCACAATAGCCAGGGTGGTGGAGCCGTCACACTTCCGCCTCAGAAACTCCAACTAAAGAACAGAAACAAATAGTGAACTCAGGCTCAAGGAAAGTAAAAACCCTTGATCGTGTGTTGTGGGTCAGAGTGAATCTGCCAACTAAAGAGCCCATTTAAACTAAAAGAGAAGAGTGACTCTTTATCAGCTCAGGCCTTTAACTGAGCTACTTTCCTTTCACGTTGTCACTCTAAAATGAGAAGAGATGCATTCAATAGTCGACTTTGTAAAAGTGAAATCTTGACTTCAACCCTGCGTTCTCACATCACACTGCAGCACCCTGTTGGACAACTTTCCTCCAGACTCCTTGATGACCTTGCGGATTTCCTCCAGCTCTTTCTCTGCCTTTGCTGCTTCGTCCTTGGAGTCCTTGTCCTGTCTGCAAAGGAAACAAATTGAAAGACAGCGGATGAGACGCTGTTAACCATGAATGAAAAGGTTTTTCTCTTTGAAGAAAGGAAAGGAAGCAGCAAAAACACAGCTGTTTAATACGCCTACGTCCATTCCTCAGGTTATCTAACGGTAAGAGTTCTGCTGACGTAATACACGCCATCAACATTTTATACAGAATATCTTTTGTTATTCAAAGGAGTAAAAAGTAGTTGCATGAAATTGGGCACAGTGAATCGACGTGAGTCATCACATCAGTGTGCAGCAACAAACATGCACATCAATGAGAGAAAACAAGACCCAACATGCTGTAAAGGCATTCCTGACATTCTCAGCCTCCAGCTCCACAGTGGAAAGAAAATTCAAGGACAAGTCGGATGAAAACAAGCTCGCACTCACAGAATCTGAGCACGGACGAGGTGGGAAACTGTGTCCCTTATTATACCGCCTTTAGTCAGATGAGATATATCTGTCCATACTGGTGTTGGTATATGCTGGAAACTGTAGCTGGTGCACCATTAAACCATTCAAATTAAGCATTAATATGGTCGCGATTTGTTGTGTAACACGTTTCAGGACCTGGGGGTGCTGGGTGTCTGCGAGCGCTCGCTGCCGTCTGTGTTCGTGACTCGCTCTCTTTTTAAGAGCAGGCCGCTGCCCCCTTGTTCCTCAGACGTCCCAGGCTCTTTGGCAGAAGAGTCGAGGCCAGACATGAACTGTATGCTCTGCTTCAGGCTGTCCAACCTCTCCTGTAGGGAAAGACAATGAGATTTACTTATTTTTTTATTCAGACTTGAGTGAACAACTGGAGGGCAATGCGACTTCACAGCCCTGTTGGCAGCACTAATGATGCTGTATGGGATCATTCTGAGGACTATTTGAGCCTATCTGCCGCCCCCATCTGTTACATTAGAGCAAAAGCAACGTTAGATTTAAAGTAATTTACATTTTAGCAGATTGTACATTTTAAGTTGCAAAGGCAACCGTCCCAAAAGACTATTCTAACTGCCCTGAAGTGAAAGTAAAAGTAAAACCCTCCCAAAACCTTGTTATTATCTGCATTGTTGGTGGGATAATTGAAACATCACTAAAATGTTGAGTAAATAATAAATTATATTGAATATATCATCAGACCGTGTCACATGTCAAAAATACACTGTGCAATTATCAGCCCCGTGTTTCTGGCTCAAATGTAGATGGGGATTAAATGTAGCGCCACAACGGACCACGTGGCAACTTATAAAGATATATTATGATCATCTAAATGTATATTTCAGCTACTGTACTCACGGACAGGCGAATGTTAGCACCTATAAAGCAGCTGGTGACTGTTTCAATCCAATGACTAATAAAAAAACATTTGTTTACTTCAGGTGAAGTGAGAAAATGATCCAAGATAAAGCAACAATGACAGTAAGATCAGATTATATGTGGGTTACTGCCGAGGTGGTGCAGAATAATTGACTCTTATGTTAAACTAATTGTTTGTGTATCCTTGTAAAGAACTTCTCTTGAATCCTCAGCTTCATACCTGGCTCAAGATCTTCATCCCCGAGTGTAACAGCTTCCGAGCCGCTTTGTGGTAGATTGTCTCAGGTTTGTTGTAAATCATGGCGTTTTCACACATAATCCTGAAATCCACCTGAAACATCGACACATCGTACATCAAACAAAACAAAAACACACGGACCAACACTACTGAAACCGGTAATGTTACCCTAAATATTCAGATTTAAACTTTCTCTTTGTATTCTCTTTATTATTTTCAGAAATTATTAGCAGAAATCCCAAACTCTCAACTTCTTCAACGTACTTCATACATGTATGGATTGTACTTGATACCTTGAGTTCATCCAAAGACTGGTAGGACTCTTTCTTTACTTTGTCCTTCATTGAGCTGAAGTCCATCGGGCGCTTGATAATTGCAGAGTAGCCCGGCGCAATTAGGTCCGTCACTGGAAATATGAAAAATGCACTGGGGTCTTTCCTACAGAGAAAACACAAAGTTTCAGGCTCACAGCAGTACATATACAAATGTGAGTTAATAATATACTTCTGCTCTCGTGCAAAAAAAGGCATAAATATTAGATTGTGTGTCAATAAATGATCAACCTTTGCAGTTGTCTGATGAGTTGGTTCAACGCCTCCTGCAGAGGAGTTTGTTCTTTCTCTGCTATAAACAGACACGCGATAAAGTTGAGGAGATGTGAAGTTATGAACAGCAAACAACTAAAGAGATAATTTGTCATTAACTTACCTTCCAGTTTATCCAGCTCTGATCGGATCGGAGTTCTGCTCTGCTCCCGCTCATCTTCTCTATTATCATCTTGTCCCTTCTTCTTCTTTGTTATCTATCATAGTAAACAACATTATACACGACTTGCTGACTCTAAAAATGGATGAACACACCAGTTCTTCACATCTAAACATAGTAAAGAGACTCTGTGTACCTTCTTCTTTTCCGGCGAGCCAAAGCTCCTCTCTTTGTCCTTCTTCTTTTTCTTCTTCTTGTCTTTGGGTTTGTCGTAGTCCGTCGACTGCTCGTCGTAAAAGGTGTCCAAGCTCGAGCTTCCCGTGGTCACTTCATTTCCGGACACTTTCAGCACCAGCTTCAGCGGTCTATCTCCGTATTCTGCAGACACGAAGTCAACAACAATCACTAGCATGCTAACGCTTGCTAGGTACCGAAAGAGCACGGACGCCTAACAACAATAGACGCTAACAGTTAACGTTACCTTGCATATAAAACATTAAAACCGCAAGTGACGCCGTATTTCAAGCTAAAATCGCTAACTTTGTAACTATACAGAATATTTTAAGAGTACTAACTAAAGCATACCAATAATTAAATCCGGCTGCTAATGTTAGCATAGCGGCTACAGCTACGGCCGTTGTAACACGACTTGTCTATTTCAGCATATGCGTTTGATAGAAACCCCGTTAGGAAGTTAAAGCACTTTAACTATGGTTTTATAAAATACCTTCATATGCATGTCTTTCGGACTTGTGTTTTTTGTGCTTCTTGCCCATTGTTTGTATTTTGGTCTGGCAGCGGCAGGTCGCTCTGCAGGTTGATCTCTCGGCGGTAGCGGCAGCCTCGCTGGTGGCGGCAGCGCCACCCTCCGGCGGGGCGGTAATAATACCGGGCGATGTGACTTCTCTTATCGCCAGCAGGGGGCGAAATAAATCCATGATGGAACTTCAAACATGCACCACTAAGAGCTTCAAAACTCTTGTCATGTGATCAGTTCCTGTGATTCCAGATTTATCTGCAGCTCAATCCTTTCAAGTAGCATCTTTTATTAAACATTCCCTTCTTAGTTAATGCCTTCCTTAGTTAAAGGCATTAATTAAGAAAGCATTTCCCAGTTTGTATATTGGACGTTCTCTAATAACTTTGTGATAAAATGAGCCCTGACTACATGAGCAGACCATGAGAAATCTTCAACCACAAGTGATGAAAGCAGAGATTAAACAGTGCCCCTTTAACACCGATTTGTGTTGGAACTCTTAATTTATCTTGGGTATCCTTTTAACCTCAAACAGGAAGGTTGTGTGGTTGGTCTGTTTGTCTGTTAGTGGGTTTACACACTAACACCCACTAGTTATGGATGGGTTTCATGAATCTGTCTTGGGTCTGGAAGAATATATTTGATGTTGAGAATGATCTGGATTTGGATGAAAGGATTTTACACTATTGTAACGGACTGCATATTTGTTGTGTGTTTCCTGTTATAGTGTTTAGTTGGTCCACGCATGTGTGTTAGGGTGTTTACAGCTATTACAGTTTAAGGGGTGTTCTTCCGGTTCGGGAAACCGGAAATAGTTAGACTGGCGGGAAAAACTTCACCTGTTGTTGGTTTGAGTGTGTTTTCTTTTGGCGTTGGTTACGGCCCACAGTAGCCTGTGTAACATTCAGTTAATAAAAGAATAAAAAGCAAGAAACTCTCCCAATCTTCTTCCGCTGGGTTGCTACACTATTGTGAAAATTTGACAGTGAGTATTTTTATTTTATTTCTCAGGATATATTACTATGCATTATCAGTCCTAATTGAAAATTTCAGGCGATTTAATTTCTCAGGATAAATTGCATGGGCTGTTATATGGAAATTCATTATATATTGCGAGTTTGGATATTTTCATTAATTTCTCATGATATATTACACGGACTGGAACAATTGAGGCATATTTCTAATAGTTTTGGCAATATTTCCAGACATATATGAGGGTTTGCAGAGGTCTGCACTCCACATTTCTATGGGATATTTTGGGGGTACAAACCATAGCATTGTCAAACACATGCTTGAATGGGAAGTATTTTTAAGACACTTTAGGCAGGAGCTTGCGGACCATTTTAGGGAGTCTTTGCGCGCGCGCTGACCTCAGGAACCGGCCGTGCACGAGCGCTCTTAAGGCTGTTTTCATGGGAGAAATAAGAACTTTCTCTGGGGAAAGCATTTCTGAACTGCCCGGAAAATCTGCCAGGAGGGGCGTGACGCTGTTTGCTCCAGACCAGAGTTGATGTAATAATTTTGTAACAACATTTTCTTGTTCTCCACTGTTTTTGGTGAGTTGAGTCATTTACGTTGCGCTCAAAGCTGACACAAATAATGATGTCATCGCTTTTTAGTCCACGCCCACACGTCACTACTTGAAAACGGAGAGGCTCAAAGGGATGATTAGGGGGCCTCTCCTGTAAACGGTTGCGCCACCTGGTGAGTACCCCGGGTTCCAGTGATGGAAAAAAAAACACCCTCAAGTGTCATCTTCCTTCCCTTCATTGTGTTCGGTGCGCACAGGACCCTGCGCCGGCTGCAGCTTCTTTGCCGTGCAGAGCTGTTATGCTCCGTTAAATCGGCACACATTGTACCGACTGATGAATGACAGATGTTTTATTCATGGAGGAAAGATAGTGTGCATTCTTTGAAGCACATTCCAGGTTTTATGAAGAGGGCAAAGGATGGGGGCAGAAGGTTTGAAAGGAATGAAGACTGACTGGATCCACCGTTCCAGCCTTCAGATGAAGAGGTGATTCTGATGCTCTGTTGATGTTTGAACCTGCTATCCAAGCACAGCCGTCCCTAAAATTACCTCCTCATTCGTGCCATAGAGTACCAATCTTTTAAGACCCTCTTCACATTTTCTTACGATTTCTGGCAGGCAGTTACAAAGCCAACACATTTTATTTCTATAGAATTCCATGTGGTAATGCTCTGACAACTCAATTAGGTAATCATTAAAACTTACGTTCTTCATTCCTCATCTTCAACAACTCTTCTACACATATTGAAGAAGAACACCCATAAAAATAACAAAAGAAAAGGGAGGTCCAAATACTGAAATTGTTTATTTTACACCTGCTAATATGTTTATTGAATGAGCTGCAAGTCCTTAAATGTGCGTTTACTGTTTTGGCCACTTGGTGGCAGTGGTAAACACACAGAAGAAACATTATCACCTTTAAAAGCTGATTTTTCAACCTTGATTGCAAAGTTTCTTATTTACCCACTGAGCATATACGAGCATAGAACTTTTGGAGTCGTGTTTGTCAGTTAGCCATCTGATGAATTACAGTTTTTTGTCCTCCACAAAAACATCTGCTTGAGTGTCAATAGTATGACGTCGCTGGTATCACGTGATATCTATGCCATATAAAGAGTCTTTATAGCTGCCAGATTGTGTGGACAAATGTCAATGATCAATAGCACCTTTAAGTTTTCATTTGTCTGTATGCTTGTTGTAAAACGAGGGACTGTAGAGTGGAGAGTTATTTCTCTCTGTCACAATCAGCGACACCTTTCACAATAAAAATCGTCCCGTCATCCGTCACGGTCATGAAAGTATTGATTGCATTAGACATCTTTCAAAGCATTCAGATACATCGTGTCACAGGATTGGAGTTGGAGCAGCACCTTTGACAGTGATTGCAGTGAAGTGGCTGAAGTCAGGGCGCCCGGGGCCTGAGAAGGACATGGGCAGGATGTTTGAGCCAAGGCCGGGCGGCTGCAGCCCCAGAGAGGCCGTGGGATCCATCG
>CAAKHC010018816.1:16031-58273 GCA_901007825.1 Macroramphosus scolopax
AGATCATTTCTCCACATTTCTCACAGAGGTACAAACAGTGATTGCAGTGAAGTGGCTGAAGTCAGGGCGCCCGGGGCCTGAGAAGGACATGGGCAGGATGTTTGAGCCAAGGCCGGGCGGCTGCAGCCCCAGAGAGGCCGTGGGATCCATCGGCCTCATTCCAGCTGCGGTGCTGCACACGCGTTGGAAGTCCACGGATTAAAAGGAGATCAGTTACACCAAACGGGTCTAACAAATGGCAGATGTTGTGAAATTCATTATCCTCTGTCACAACAGAGCGGCTGAAGGGGCCCAGAGATTGTTTTCACATGAAAGCAGCGTCCCAGCTGAACCCTGAGAAACCGTGTCTCCACTCTGGGGAGTGGGTGAAGCCGGACTGTTTGGTCTTTGCACATTCACACAACACAAATACAAACAGGCGTGACTTTTATCTCTCATGCACACGAACCAGCAGTGGAGTCATTTACAATTTCTGAGGTGCCAAAAGAATCCAGTTTCGGCTGCACTGAAATAACATGAAGTGACAATTTTTAATTTGAGCTTTGACATCCATCATGCTGATGTGACTTCACACAACGCTCCTTTTAAAGTCAAATTAGCAGATGTAAATGACAATAACTTGCTCACACGAACGTCTCTTCATCCCTTTTAGACGGTACGATGTGAAACATCCATCAGACGCGTCCTCACTGACTCGGAGGAAGATTTTATACAACCTGCCAAACCAAACCGAATGTTTTTTTTTTTTCATTTAATGGATTTTAAATGATCTATAACACATTCATAAGTCAATAAATAATGCATTAATCCTTTGTAACAACACCCTTTATCAGACAGAGGGAGTGTTAAATTCACTCTCTCTTCTTCTTCTACTGGCACTTATTAAAATAACTGCTGCCTTCATGTCTTCTGACACTCGGTTCAGAAGCATGAAAAGACGCTGCTGTCTTCACATTAATATAAATAACGTTTTTTTTTATGTCTGTGTTTTGTCGCTTTGACACTGTGATATGTGTTTCTTGTTTGAAATATAATAATTAATACCCCCACAGCCGGTAATTGACTTCGGGTAATTACATCAAACGTAACGCGTGTGACAAATGCGAATTAATAACCCCTCTCCTTATGGGAAGATGTAAGAATTCGGCACAAAGTTTGGTCGTAGAAGTATTTTCCTTTTTACTGGAAGTTGTCAGAAATGACAGATGAAATGTTTGGGGTCATTACAACTGTCAACGCTGGGACGGGTTTTGAAGATGTAACCAGCCATCACAAGTAAGTCAGACAGAAACATCAAAGAGAAGAAGCCAATCATTCTGCTGCAGTGTTTTTCTCCCGCCTGCCAGTCTGTCACGGAAGCATCTTTGAGCATCAATCACTCATCCCAGTCAAAGCATGACGTGTACGGTGACTCTATTTTTATCCGCAACCGAAAAACACTGCTTGGCTTTAATTTTCAATTTGATCAGTTTGGCGCTGTCGCCTTGATATTCCTGCGCTGTGGTCCTCCGACACACCTCCCCTCCGCCAGGTCTGTGCATGACGTCATGCTGCAATAACACAAAACTCTCATGGTTGTAATGCGGAGACTGAAACACGCCAAGGATCAATAAACTCGTCTCCTCTTATATGCAGCTGCACACCTGAACTCATCGCACGTCTGAAAGCATTTGCAAGAAAATAAGAAATGTGATTAGAAATAGTTAATAGAGTCTCCATATGGCTTTACAATGTTATCTCCAACAAGCCTATCAGGCGCAATTAGGGTTCCTTTGTGTTGGTCAATGGGGGATCGAACCAGCAGTCATCTGATTACTAGACAGCCACTGTACCTCCTGAGCCGTTTGTCATCTTCATGACAAAATGTTGTCAGACTTGAGGAACAGCAGGTGGATCTCTCGTAGATCCGGGTTACTGCCGAGCATTGAGCGGAGTCTTTGCAGGGCTGCGTGCAAATAGACGAGAAGGAAACAGATTTTCTATCACACATTTTAAAACATTATTGATTTTGGTTCAAATCGTTGAAACTGTAATGACTTCATTACTATTGAGAACATTTTTTTGAATTATTTGGACAATTAAAAGCGGGGGGAGACTCCAAAGGACGCCCTTCTGAAGTCGTTGAATGAAAGTGAATGCGTCCTTATTACCATATGCATCTCCTCATGCTTGCCACAGCAGTCTCTGATCCAATTACTTTAATGTATATTTCATCGGGCTTGCTTAATGTTTTGTATACTAGCGTCCCTCCCTGCTTTAAGGTGCTTAATGTATTATTCTGTTTCTGAGAACTCAATTATAATGGGGATTTTTTTTTAAGGAGGTTGGTCTGATGTGTGACTCTGCAGGGGATGCTCGTCGGAGGGATGTGTGTGTGTGTGTGACAGTGGTGGGTGACCACTGATTCCTGTCAATCTGAGCCTTTATTCTCCCCGAGCCTCTGAAGACAGGGGTCCTGGGGTGGGAAGAATGCACGGGGGAGACGAGTTCAAAGCACGCGAGCTTGGTGACGATCCTGCGTCAGATCCTTAGTCGTTTGAAAAGTTCATATAAACTGAGAGAAAGCCGCTGGGAAAGGGTCTTTGCAAACTCAATGAGAGTTTATCATCTCAACACAGGGAGAGGCGCTGCTTGAGGTGGAAACGTGCTGCCTGTAATATCGCTCTCCCTCAGAAGTTTATCAGGAGCACCTCCCTCCCCCCCCGAAACTGGGTAAATCTGGGTCCTTATAAATAAGGTATCTCAGAACAGTAGCTGTCATCCCTCTTAGCCCGTAGCTCCAGAGAAAACAACTAGCGCGACTCCTGTTTGTGACCTGCTGCTGCTGAAAACACAAAGATGAATTGTAAACATCAAGGACTTCTCTCCACATATTTAGCTTTGGAAGAAGCGTTTTAGGCCAGAGGAGGTTAATATATTGTAATTACAATCAATCTGTGTGATTAAGTCGCATGTGGGTCGTCAAATCGCCTTTGTAAACTTCTTTTACCTCAGATCTGATTCAGTGTAAACATCCAGTTATGGACAGACGGACGAAGAATTCACTCCTTCTTGTAAAAGAAAACCTTGAGCCGCTGGTGGCCGGTTGTTTTGCAGTCGTGTCGTGCCTGCGACAAGACGAAACATAAAGTCTCTCCTAAGCTCACGGACAAGAAATAACTTCCCACTGGGTCGGCATAAAAGGACCCACATGACAGTGCATCCTAGGACCTTCGAAAAGTGGGAGGAAACCCGCAATCACTGTGAGGGGAGGACGATAATTGTCTCGTTTAGAGACTGACGCCCACAGGTAAGAGTAATTACGGAGGAGCGTCATTCTCTCCTGTCTGTGGGTGTTTGTGTGCTGCAGAGGGCCGAGATCTTCCAGGCATGTCCCGGCAGCAGATTACAAAGGTGTGGCTGCGGCGCGACATCCAAATGTGGCACATAAAAGACAAAAGTGTGGATCAACAGAGGGTGTCAGCCCCATTCCGCTACTTTGCCGTCAATCTGACAGATGGCATAGGCCCGTCTGAGGCCTTGGCAATGAGGAGTGCAGGGGCTTCAAAGGCCCTCTGTAATCTGCAGAAACATCACAGGCTGGGAGAAAGTGACTGCCTCCCCGACACCCGCCCCACTAAGAGGGTGAGCGAGGCGCTAATGAAAGGCAGATAAAGGGATCGCAGGCACAGACAGAAGAGAGAGAGAGAGAGAGAGAAAACATCAGGTAGGCTCGCCTTTTTTTTTTTCTTTTTCTTTTAAAGAATCTACAGATAAATGGTCCCGTCAGTCCCTTTGTGTCTCCTGAATAACAGCAACACACGAGTAATGAGTTACATTCAAAGCTCGCCTCCCCCATTGAGAGTGACTCAACTCAGTGTAAATGGTCAGTGCAGTGAGTCTGGGGGTGAAGTAAGTGACGATGGAGGAAGGATGAAGATTGGAAACGCCACCGGTTCCTTGTGTTTTTTGGCGGCTTTGATGCACCAGTCGGGCTCGGCGCCCGCTGTCAGCCTCGCCATTAGTCAGAGGAACTCGGTTCTTTATTTCCCCTCCCTGCATTCATTCATTTACAGAAAGAAAGCCACATCCCTTCATTTGGACCAATCAAATCTTCTTGTATGAACATCTCGGTGCACTGCAGGTTTCTTTCTAGGGGGACTCTGATGCTTGACAGCGCTAATTTCAAAAGCCCGACGAGTCCTTTTAGGGGATGTCGCGCGGGCCGAGGGAGAACTCATTAAATTTTAGGGCAGACAAAGAAAAAAACACGACACCACCAGTCGTTCAAAACAAAACAGTACATCAACTTTCTACACGAAGCCGAAGAGAGCCGACTGGGAGAGAGACGAACCTCTGCTGCTTCTACTGTGTTGAGTGAGAAGGAGCAGAACATTCAGTCCACACAGCAGCTGACAGGCATCTGGGAAGTGAGTGCAGGTTGATGTAGTGTTAATGGGCCCCGTTTCAGTCTGTATTAACATCTGTGGATGTACGTCATGGTCAGGTTTCTAATAGGTTTTGAAATGCATGCAGGTATTCGTTATGTTGTCAGTCGTGGAGGTTGCAGACAGTAGAAGGCCTTGGAGGAGGTCTGCGCCCTCTGAGTGCATTTCTAACTTATTATACAAAAGTCAAGCAATTATTTTCTTGTGGGAGAAGAAAGCACTGACCCTAACTCCAGCAGACTGAACAGTCTTATTCCCAGTGTTTGCCATGACTGACGCAGTGTGGAGGTGAATATGGACAGCTCGCAGCTCCCTGGAGGCGCTCACACGTTCCCTGGAAGCAGTGCACAGCACGGACGCGTTCAGTGGAGCGAGCGTCGGATCAGTCATAGCCTGCAGACCCCCACTCAGCTCCAGAGCCGGGGGATTTGTTAGCTGCTCTCACGGTAACCAGGCCCCCTCTTCATTTCGACACATTCGCCTGTTGTTTCTGACAAGCCACTGGACTGTGCAGGCCTGTCAAAGCTGGTAATGGCTCTTATTTTCAGGGAACACCCACGGACCTGCGCTATCCGACCGTTTCATGTGTGCAAAACCACATCGCAGGCGTGTAGAAGTTTCAACGAGGCTTAATCACCCAACCTTTTTTAGAAAAGCAGGGGGTTCTCAGAGAGGGACGCGAGTCATTTCCCCTCAATAAAACCTTCAAATAATAATTAGTTCCAGCACATCTACACTTCCTTTATGTCATTAGTGAGTAGATAAAGGTATCATAACATCCTGAATCCATCAGCGTGCTGTACTATTAGGTACTGAGTATTAAATGTTTTTTGTTTTCAAAGAGTCTTTAAATGGAGTTAATGGACTGCCCACTGCGTCTGATTCACATGCAGAAAAGGAAGTTAACATCCTTCCAGCTTTTTGTTCCCTTTACTACTGAAATAGCTCCCCTAAAATGAAGCGTTACAAAATATGAAAGCGCAGCAGCTCATTTCTCCTCCATTGCACTCGAAACTAGCACCACCTTGAACCTCCTGCACATGAGCGGCGTCTGGTTTGGGGTTAGCGCACCATTAGATGTCTGAGTGTCAGGCTGCTGTGGCACTTTTTTTTGCTCGGCTAGCTTCCTCTCCTGAAGTCGTTCTGTAATTAGCTGGAGTTTAATTAAGGGCCAATTTGGGGGGAGTGGCAGGGGGGAGACGAAAAGGCCAATGAAAGAGAGTTAAAGAAATTGAAATGCTTAACGAGCTCAATCCAAGCACTTAATTTAAACGGCACACGATGATAGACATCAGGCATGTTTACAGTTTTGTGGGTTCACTGTTGCCGTTAATGTAAAGTTGTGATAAAAACAGATTCTGTAACTGTAGTGGGACGTGTGCAGAGTGCAGACTGTAACCAAAGTCCAAAAACATAGTTCTAGAAGTTAATGGGATTCTTCTCAACCAGCTGCGCCTGGGAAGTCGTACCTTGCGGTCTCTCAAGGACACTTTGACATGGTCAATGGGGGAGCAGGAGACCGAACAAATAACCTTCTGATTACTAGACGGCGTCTGGACCCGCAGAACCCTGCATGGACATTATTGATAATGACATGTACTACGTGTAGTTAACAGTATTTTCCGTTTGCTAAAAGTAGACAGTTGTTGGATAAACCTTCTCGGAGTGAAGAATGTCTGGGTGTCAGGCTCCTTCTGCTCCGACGGCCAGATTCCTTCTGATGATTGAAACGGGTTCGTAACGAGTTACAGATCCCCGCCGTGATTTAAAGATGATGTTTGGCGTGCGAAGAGAAAAAACAGAGCGCATGCAATGAGCGTCCGTGATTGATACATTAAAGACAGACACATGACGGTTGGGTGTAATTCAGTCAGTGTGGAGATCTCGCCGATTGCCGTGCGGGTCGGGAATCTCCGACGAAAAGTGTCGAAAATGGGAAACAGAATCACCGACCCAGGAGAATAAGAGCAAAGCAGACAAGCATCCAGAATGACACGACACCGTGATTACAAGCCCACAATTCCCCTGCTATTTTAAAGGCATAATATGTGACCTGTCAAGCTTGGCAGCCGTTGGAATTATTCGACCCCTCCCTCCCCCTTTCGTTAAAATAAATTTGGAGGATCACGACTTTCAGCAAATATTAAAAACCCCGATTACCATCTGTGCGTTTGAGGAGCTTCTTTTGTCTGCCAAACCTTTTGATGAGGCGGCAGAGTTATCCAGCAGCTTCAGCATATGCTGCCGCGTCGAGCTGCAAAAGCAGTTCAGCCCAGTTTCGGGGAATGTTTTCAACTGGTGCACTCTGAATCTGAGAGGAGGTTAACTGGGATCTGCCGCATTGATGTTCACATTTGTTAATTTAAGCAGCTTGTTCTCTCCTCCGTGAGAAAAAAAAAAAAAAGCCTGGCGTAAGTCAGCACCACGCCCGCCCCCCCTTCAAATAACACACATGCAGGCAAAGCTTGCACACTGAACCAAGAGGGGGAAGACGTTACATGTTTCCAGATTACAATAAACTTTCTCATCAAATACTCGTCTGGTGAGATAATATTTGATTTGGTCACGATACATTTCGTGACAAGAGAATTATGATCAGATGGATTTCAATTTGTAATCCCCCATTTCCCTTTTATGTGCTACATCTTTTTTTCAGGGCAAATAATTGCGCTGAATAATCCCATTACGCCATGAAGCCGGACTAACCCGGTGAAATTCTCAGCAACGTCTCGCCCATGACACTGTGAAAGTGACATTTACATCCTGACAGACACGCTCGCCAGGTTGAATGAAGCAGCCCGTCAACTTTCGTTGGCGTAAAATAAGAAAAAAAAAAGGCGTTGATTTCGGAATTTGCCGCTCCTTCAAAGCAGCCTCCTTATTCTTACGGGGGAGGCTGGCATGACCTTGTTTCCTTGGGAGTAAGAGAGACAGAAAGCTGGAGGGGCTGTGCGAGGAAGAGGAGGGGGTGGAGGAAGGAGGTGTGGGTGGGGGCACAGTGGAAGAGGTGGGGTAACTTCAAAACCCACATCAAAAGGAATAAATAATTGTTTCTGCTGTTTTTGTTGTTGTGATACGGATCGGCGAAGCAGCAAGTGGCGAGCAGGAAGCTTTGATTTGAGGCAGCCTTCCTGAGGAGGGCTCCTTCTGTCAGCAGCTGAGCAGAGAGAAGCAGAACACACTGATTAAAGTCCTGTTTGTTTTAATCTTCTCTTTGGCCCAAGGGAGGCCAACAGAGAGGGAGAGATCCTGCTGGGGGGTGAGATGATTCTCTCCTCCAGGGGGGGCTCCATCCTCTCTCCCTTTGCGTCCCGAAAAGGAGCGTGAAGCAGCCAAAGGCAGGGCGAGGAAGACCAGTGAAGGGCGGAGGAAGGAGAGAACTTTGGGTCAGGGTGAAGGGTGTCTTATTAAGATGACAGTCATGTATTCAAGATCTGAACAATATCGACGCAAACAGCTTCTTATCGTATTTACAAATCCAGTGGAGTCCTGCGACGAATCCCGTTTCCTCTCTGATAAAGCGGCTAATTTCTCCGATAAGTTTATCAGCTTGTACTGTCTTCTGTTCCGCGCTGGCCAGCTCGCGTACACTGTGTTTATCAGACGTTTGTAGTGGCAAACAGCTGCCGGTTGCAGCTGGAAAGAATTGTGACGACCGGTGAGAAACAATGTGCAACGTGATCTCACAGAAATACATGAAATGACCGTGACCTCTTAACATCGCATTACATGGTGGTGGCACGTAATGTGTTGAAATGACTTAAGCTTGGTGAACACACGCATTCACGCAATGGGGGTTAATGTATTTAATGTATTCTAGTGTTGTGTTGTCATTTGACGGAATTAGTCTATTAGTGGCTTTGATTGAAACTCTTGATGACGATGGGACTCGAACAGTGGTCTCCAGAAACAAAGTGTGGGCTTTGCTGGACGATCCAGACTTTCTAACATTTAACATTAACTGTTTTTATTACGTAACCAGGGAATAATGTGTTCTTCACGACAAAATATCCTAAAAGGACTTTCAATGAGCCTTGTTTCCGATGTTGTAACTCAATTATAACTCCTTTCGTGCCGCGGTGATGTAATGCAGAATTAAGATTTTGGGTCCTGTCATTTATTTCTGTGAGATCAGCTTGTGTGAATGAATCACCGCAGTGGATTTTCTTGCTGATGACCATAAAAATTACTGGAAAGTTGCGGAGTTTGGGTCTGTGGTAATGTGTTGCTGCTAGCTTGCGCTTTCCATGTAATTATTGATAAAGCAACACTAAGAGTCCACAGCCGTGCTAGCAGCTCCGCCAGCCTGTGAGGCAATGGAAACACTAACATGCTAATGTTTAGCGATATTAACTGAGTTCGCTACAAAAATGTGATTGTGTTGCTAATTAGCAACCTGAGGCTAACGGGAAAGTTTTGCAGGGTAAATCAAAAACGTTGTAAAAACTGACAACAATGCAGGAGTTAGCAGGAAGCTGGGAAAACATGTATGAGCTCATGCTGTTATATAAATGTTTTGCTAACATGATCGCCACGTGATATGTTACTACACAGCTCATTGACTCGGTTCATGTGAACAGTGTGTGACAGGATTCAAACCTTTACATATTAAAAAATGTCACATGTTGTCTCCTTTCTTGAAATTCGTACAATCGTGTAAAGACGGCCGAGCGCCGACAGCTTCTGTGGGAAAGGGCAGGTCAAAGGTCATATAGTGTGAGACAACAGACGCACACGCCCTCGAGCTTCAAGACGCTAATGTATGATGGGAGATGACACGTAAGAGGAAGCACAACGTGACAATGCAAGTGAGGATCTGCCTGTTTATGCACAATAATATATATAATGAATTTTCCAATAGTTGAATTGCATTTAAGTCAGATCATATATATATATATATATATATATATGAAAATTGGCTTATAATCTTTATACAGTCCCAATCAATTTTATCTATAAACAACATTCATAAAGTGACACTAGTTAAAGTGCTGTACAGTAGTCCCGAGGATCATAACACCACATAATAAAACACATTGAAAGACTTAAAGGATTGGATTGGATTATATGCATGTAATTACACTATCGCTACACGCCACTATAAAAAGTTGTAGTCTCCCGTTCTCTGACACCAGACTGGAATATTTGCACTGTGATATAATGAACTGAGAGGTTCCCACTGCATGTAACGTAAGCGACAAGGACTCTTTGATTCTGACAGAAACCCAGTATTGGCAAAGGTGTCATCAGAATTGCTGAAAGAAGGAAATAGACTTGCTGAAACGCAGTTTGCTCTGAGCCCCCTTTATGCCGTTATTCAAACAACGTCGTCTCATTGGATCTTATCGACGTATGACGAAACAACGGGCGGCAGCGTTTTCTATCCCTGACAGTAAACAGCCACTCTGTCCACAGGCCTGTCAGTGTTAGAGACAGAGCTCGTTAAGAGCTGACATCAAACGCTTACGCAGACTGATGATTTAAATATTGAACCGACTAGCGGCGGCAGACAGACAGAGGAGAGCTGGTATGTGCTGACACGAAGACAGATGTATATTTTAGCAGCCGTTTCCCCACTAAACTGCCTAATGGCCCCAGGGATGAGGCAGATGAAAGTCAGACCTGCAGATCTGCTGGGACGTCTCCGGGGTTTGGTGTACTGTAAGTGGCAAAGACCCCAGCGCCCCCCCCTCCCCACCCTCCCTCTGTCCACGCCCCCAGTCCCTCTTACATGCTACTTTACTCTCAGTAGGATCAGAGGAGAGGTTCCCCAAACTGAGGCCCCTCGCCAGGCTCCAGGCAGCGGGGACACTAACAAGCTCTAATGATCTCCAGCCAGGCCTGTCTCTCTGCTCTTCCTCCAATCACTCACACCACGACCTGCAGAGCAGGCCTTACTGAACCCGCTGCCACCGGCACCGCTTGTCCTGTCGAGCTACTTTCAGTTCAGCTGGGACGTTTTTCTTTACGCAACACGCCTCTAGAATGTGCACTGATAAAAGCGCTCGGAAGAAGGAAAATAAATGTTTGGTATGATAAAAACCAGTGACCTCTTTCCTGTGTGCACTTCTGTTGTGCAGACGTTTGTTGGCATGGCCGCTCTCCAAGAGGAGACCAGATGTGAGGCACTGGCAGGGTTGAAGATAATTGCAAACTTGTTTGAGCCTGCTTCTTATCTTGATGGGTCCAAGTATATCTTTCTAAGACCAAAGAAGAGGAGAAGTCACCATGACCAAAAAGGCCGGAGGCTTCAAGGGCAGGTTGTAACAGCAGGAATCTTAAACTGCCGGCTATTATCCACCAGAAAATAAAGGTCCACCTCAAAACAATTTAGCACTTTTTACAGTCAGCGGTTGGAAAGGCACGCTGTATTTCTGTGTTAATTGTTTTTACACCACGACATTATATTGAGATATTTTAAGTGCAGCCACAATGGGCCTTAATGGGGTATAAGAGATTGCTTTTGTAGACTGACTTAAGCACCAAGAGCACAATAATTACTGCACTGCATGCTGATATAGAAAGATGCGTTTGAGGGACAGCGGCTGTAAAAATATCAACCTTGTCTCCCATAAGTTGCAAAGAAATTAGCAAATATTAAAATGCCATGAGAACAGCCCGGCCAAACGGTGCTTGAAGAGCTACGCAGTTTCTCAAATAGTTTCAGTGTATTTTTTGGTGTCGGCCTGTCGTGTTACATGCAGTATCTACTGACTTATATTATGCTCATGGGTCTATGTCATCTTTTTTCCCCGACCTCCATGAATAGTGGAAAAATCATCCAAAAGCATATTATCTTATTGAACTGTTGCTATGTAATTCTTTGACAAACTCAAATTGTTAGTGTGTAATTTGAGTAAAATAAGACACAAATTACTGCGGCGATGCTGCCAGTCGTCTCTACTGTCCCTAAAAACCATCAAAAGGACCACGTAGATGCAGACATGCAAACTAGATTAAAAAAAGGGGAGCATGGAAACAATGTGCAGCTAATTCACATGCACCGGATGCCGCTTCAGGTCCAGCATTAAGAAGTCTGATAGAAAAGTCATCAGACAGACGCACTGCAAACATGTCCTATGCCTGTGATGAAGCTTGTTACTGTGGAACTATATAACTTCTGTAGGATTTGCCGTATTGAATCCAGTGATTTTGGGCTGCAGCGGTGCTGTGTGCTGGTTCCACTGCATGAAAGTGAAATGTTTCTGATTGATGATAAATGACTACATACACATGGCTCTTTTTTTTTTTTTTTTTGCAGTGCACTCTCTCTCTACTTCAAGTCAGTGCAGTCCTCTTTTGTTGAGGAGTACAGTCTCCCCGGGGAATAATGAGCATGAGGCGATCAGACAGCAAAGCTGGCTCTTCTCTCTGAAGTTTGTGCCAGAAATGCACATCCTCGTTAGACTGGTCCACAGCTATCGAGAACAGAAAGTTCCCAACTTTGGCTATTGTGTGCCAATGTGTTTGCATCACTGTGTAACCTCTAAACCTTCAAGTGTATAATTGAGTCGTTACAGAATGTTTTCATTAAGTCAGAAGTTGCTGTCCGGTCCGGGCGAGCAGCATGTCTCTGCTTTCAGCTTAGTGTACTTCAAAGTTCTCTTGAAACTTAGCTCTGTGTTTATTTCTGTCAGTCTTGAAGTCCGTGTAATCAACGGGGAATTGACTTGAAGGTCTTTACGGGTCCACTTTGAAATAGATCAGTGCCCGCTTACATCCATCCATACTGGATATGAGAGGTGTGGACATAAATTTCGCATTGGACAGTGGATCAAATGAATATGAAATTTCAACATTTTGATCTGAGCATTGAGAGCAGATAAAAGGCAGAGTCCAAAGCGCATCTGAAAAAGCAGCTTACATTTTCTATAATATTAAACCTAAGTCAGCCTTTGATCTTTTAATCCTGCGCTCATAAGGTTGTGAGATAAGCAGGCATGACTAACGTCTCTTTCTAATAGTCAAGAAAGAGCAGAGCCCACATAATGAGCTCTTTTACCCCGTTTGAAGAGAAATTGGACTGAAATTCCATATTTAATGGATCTTCCTTTCAATAGAAATCTTTTTAAAGTCAATGGAGAGACATCGCGGTACCTTGTTTTCCAGGTGTCTGTCTGAACTGTGTGATGCTGTGATTCGTGCCTTTCTATTATCCAACATTAGCGTGACGTTTAGAGTTCATGTAAATATAGATGAGGAATTCAAGTCATGTGATGTCATGTTCAGATCCGCAGATCTGCTGGTACCAGGAGAGACACCGATCATCGTTACACTCGAGAAAATATATTATTCTATACTACAAGAGAGTGCAGTCCTCCGCCAAAGTCAATAACCCATTCATCTACTGTATCTGCAACTCCACAACTGACACAGTGAGATACAGTATGTGTGGATGCATTTGCAAAGTATTGAAAATATGCGATTGAAACCTAAATAATAATTAACACGTCACTTCCAAGCTAAAATTCAGATTTTATACCCACAACGTCGCCTTAATTTACATACAATGACCACTCAGACAGACGTTAAAGAAGCAACAGTATATCTTTTAAATGTGCAGCTCTTTTGACTCGATGTCAGCTGCCGTGCGGACTGAATGTTCTGCTTCTCCTTGTTACAGTAGCTACATACAGAGTGAGGTGCGCCAATCGCTTGCGGGGCTTTGGAAAGTCGCTAGGCTGTGTCCTGTCCAGACTGTTTCTACTTTTTTATAGTTTTGTTGAGCGAATGGAGGTGCAGTGAAAGCCGTTACAGCTAGCCTCCTTCGAGAGTAATAACAGAATATTACCAGTGGTTGGGGAGATTGACATCCTCCAACTTTGACCTGCAAGATAAGCAAGATAACGTAGAAAATGTATGGATGGAGCAGTTTTGACATTTGCTTTCCTTAAAGACTCGAAGCAGGTTAAAGCAGCTGTTCATACCTGAAAATTAACACGACGATCGCGACGATCGCGATTGGACAGCTGAGTTCATCCGTTCACACCTGACAGATGATTCCGTCTATACATGCATCTCAAGTGACCACTTGTGATTGGATACGACTTTCCTCTGTATGCAAATAAACACAGAAATTATTTCTGTGCGTGAAGACTGAATGCATTATTATTTTTAACCGACGGCATGAAATCTACCAAACTTCAAAGTTGACATTTAAAATTCATTCTGATCTTAAATTAACTTTTAGAAATGGGATTGGCTGTTTCTGAGCTGAGCACCTGGTTTGAGGGTTCATAGTTGTCAACAGCATTTAAAAGTGCGATCATCTAGCTGAAATTCTCTGACCTTTGAAACACGCCAACATAGGCCGACAGGATTAGCCTTCGCATGGCATCGCGGGGCATCTGTGCTCCACTGTGTAACTTCAGCTTGTTAATAGTTTCTTCTCCCACAAGCTCAAACCTTAAATTAGATGACAGTCTTTCCCGTTGCTTTCTCTCGCTCGCTGTTTCAAAATCAGACAAAGTTAAATCACTCTAACACTTTCATCTCATATTCTCTTTGCCCCATTGTTATGCAACCGCATGGATGGAAAAGACGCACTACAAAGACCAACATTTTTCTGATTCTATTCAATACCTCTTTTCACATATCTTGTTTTCGCTCCAGACAAATTAAAGTCCAGATATTTGTTGGCGTTGGCGAGGTCCAACAAAGGCCAATTTGTTTACAGGCTGGTCTTTAGGATGAGGCACACCACAGCACTGTATTCATATAATACATTTGCGTTTTTACACTTCTGACGGGCGCTCTATCGTGTGGCCGTTTTCATCTCTCCTTTTGATGCTGGTTAAAGGGGAACGCAGTCATTGTCCTCTGTTGCCTGCAGGCATGTTTTGAGCTACACAGAGTGACTCAATGGAGAGTCTGGGACCGGCTAAATGTCAGGCTTACATAGCCACGCTCACATAGCTTAATGCAAGGCTGTGTCTGTCCCTTGTCCTCGGCCTCCCCCAACTCTGTACGTCTTTATCCCTCTGTCTCCTGCCTCTCCCTCTCTGTCTCAGATGTACATGCCATCTGGCCTTCCTTCACATCTGTGGATATCCTGTCTACAAAGCCCGGACAGCAGTGCTCTTTATGCAGCGACTCTTTGCGCCCTGTGGCACCTGCCGTAGCTTAAATCACTTTACAGATGCCTTACAGGGGCGTGCATCTGTAAAGTATCCATCGCTAAACATTGCATGTTGGAAAATACTTCATGCCATAATTCAGCTATACTTTGGACTACCAAAGCAAATCTGAAGCAGAGGAACATTTGTCGCCTTGTCAGCGACCTGTACGGCTATATTACAATGTCAAACCTTTGCTGAGGATGGATGTACAGTATATGGTGGCTATAAAGAGACGACAAATTGTGTTTGGAGAAAAAATAAACAAAGTTCAATCATGACTTAGTATTTATAAAGTGACCTCACATCTGCCGTCTTCCTCACACTGTTTTATCTTGTAATGGCTTTAAACAACGATATGTCCGTCTAGCTATTGTTAACATTTTAGTAGCCAGCTCAGCTAGCAGAAACGCTACCCTTGCTAACGGTTATCAGTTAGACGCTGGGGTTATTGTCAAAATGTGTTCACAAAATGCTAAAAAGTAGCAATATATACCAAAACAAATGGAAAATATTATTAACAATCCGCTAAGAAAAAAAAACTGTGATAAGCAAACTAACTGTGAGGTCGAGGCGAAAGAAAATTAAGCTAACGTTACTTCGTTCGCAGCAGGTTCACCGGAAGTAAACAGATCGAAATAAATCACAGTACACTGCAACAGCTGATCCACTGATATGGATTAAGACCAATAATATAATGTACAAACAATACAAGAAGTATAACATACTCAACTGGAGGGTGCCACAATAAGTGGAAGAAGTGAAGCTAACGTTAGTGTTCATGCTAGCTAACGTCATACAGACTTGGCAGGCAGCTACTGATAAACTCTTTGGGTAACGTGAGAAAAAGTCTACTGTCATTGTATAGCTAACATTAATGTAATGTCACCAATTGTATTTGTCTCTAAAAACATACCTGGAAGACCGTAGCTAGCTTCTACCTTTCGCATAGCATGTGATAGCAGACAAGTATGAGGCTAATGGTATGTGCTGGAATGAGCTCAAATCTGCCTTTTCCTTTTCTTTCGCTTATTATTTAAAGGCTTTTAAACAATGCCATGAATACAGAGTGTGATTAATGTTCACTGTGTTGGGCCCTGACAGCTCTTTGCTCCACAGATGCGTTCAATATGGGAGCAGTCACAGCAGGTACATACGTATCTAGAATGGAAAGCTATGTGCTTTGGATGCTCCCCACTGAGTGGAGTGAATAAAACGTTTAATTCATTATACAACACTGCCGTATCCAACATGGACCATCTGATATGAGTATTTGTGTATTAGAGAAGACATCTTTGTTATTGCACAAAACCAGTGTCAGACAGAATTAATTCTTCTCGCATGTATTTTTCAGCATCAAAAGATGAGTAATAGGAATGTTATAATCAATAGATGTTCGGGTACGTGTACAAAGAACTCGATGTACGAGAGATCATTGTCTTTAAGAGCTCATTAAAGTCAAAATGTTGCTCATCAAAATTCACAGATGTGATAGAAGAGATGGAAAAAAGTATTTTCTAAGTTTCATTGATTTATTCTGAAAAATAAACAAACTGTTAACACATAAATACAAACAAACCATTACTGTAAAATCAAGTGGCTATTGACTTGTATAGCAGTGCACTGCATTGACACTTTTGCCGTTTGCTGAACTAAATGTTCATATTTAAGCATGCTAAACAAACACAACAGTGTTATTTGCATCTATAATTTAATACCAGGGTGTTCCGTTACATTATAGTGAATTTGAATTCAAGCCTATATTTGATTTTTTTTTTAAAACGAAGTCTTTGTTGAGTGGCTGAACATTCTACGTTCATGTTTTATGTGTTGGAATTTGAGGATGGTCATAGAGGAAATAGACAACAGGCCACTGAGAGTCCCCGACCCCGTCAACAGCAACTCTGCTGGCCAGTCGCCCTGAACTGACGCGTCCTTCCTGTCAAAACAAGAGTCTGCTTACAGCAGCATGACTGATGATGGGGCAGATTGGGAGGGCTGTTGGGGGTCTGTACACCTTAAGCACCTTACAGACACATACACGATAGCTGGACGGCACTAATAAAGTTGTTCTAGACGAATTACATTCATGCACACATTTCATACACTGATGGCGAAGGATCAGGAGCAGCTACGGGTTCAGTGACACACTCAAAGACATTCCAACCTCTCGATTACTAGATGACCCGCTTTCTCCTGAACCACAGCTTTGTTCTACCGCAGATATTTTTTTGAGATAGGGTACTTTTTTTAATATGAGAAAACACGTTTCCAATATTGGGGTATATAAAGATTAAGAGTAACCTGGTTATTTTAATTTATTAAGTTGGTTAATTATATTAACGTTGTATTTAGTTGTCAAAAGCATGAAGTATAATTTGCTAGTTTTAGTTTTGTTCCGTCTCATGTCTCTTTCAGCCTCCAGCATCTTAATATAATACGAGTTTATATGTTGCAAATTATTTCCAGGCAATTAGTGAGTAAAGTGCATTCGTTGAGGCATTGATTAACAGTTATCCTTTTGCCTGTTCTTGTTCCCTTCTGTCTCCTTAGGTAGATGCAAGAGTAGCATAAGTTTGGCAGGGTTTGATCCAAGCCGGGAGTGCAGCGTTGTTTCCTGCAATTACAAACACACCCACTCTGTGCTTCTCCTAAATGTGCCCATATTTCCAACATGTTGCTTTTTTGGCCGAGAAAAAAAGTCTGTGCACAAACATCAGTGGCGGAACACTCGGCAGCCTCTCACAGTTTCAAATTTTTCGAGGTTGTTTCATTTTGCAGAAAAAAACAACAACATGATAAATAAGCGCACCAAAGAGACAAAACTGGGGCTCGCTTAGTAGTTTGATGGTGGTACTAAAGTCCCCTGGGCGTGGCAGCGTGGTTATACCACCCGGCTACAAAGCTGACATGGTGAAAGTGATTGCCCAGTTAATTAGTGCCGTGAAAAATATGGATTGCGTGCGTTTGAGAGCTGCAGGCAGGCAGCCGAAAACAAAAACACTGAGCTGTAATCTTAGCCCTGCATCGCCATCAAACAGTCGAATAGGGAGGCTCTGATCACAGTGAGATGTGTACTCTCTGATAATGCTGTTTCAGACCCTCACACAGGTCTTTCATATTTGTTATGTATGTAGTTATTACGCTCATGTTATTTAATGCGCCTGGTTGTTATCAGTAGTTTGAAGATAAAGCATTATGTCAATTAAAGTGATCTGCATTTGAAGTCCACATCATCCGCCACTACACAGGGAGCAGTTCCTCTGATGTGCGAGCGTGAATGCGAGCCAATGCATTGGATTTATTATTGTTTCCTATTATTGTTTACCCGGAGAATTCTCTGAAGTTAATTCTGAGAGTCTTTCACATTGAAATACTTTGAGCCGCACATCAGACGAAGAAACTCTAAATCAAATGCATTCGCTTCTCATGGAAAGTCGTCTGAGAGATTTATTTCGAGCAGTTACTCTTGTCATGCTGATCTAAAGCTTTGGAATTTCAGAAATGTGTGATTCTCTCCAGAGCCATCATCAAACCAGACTGAACTCAAACTTTCCACGACATGTTTTCAGTCAAACACATGTTGGCGTGTTTGGATTCCTCTCCGGAGCGGACATGTGCGTCGAGGATTGCTGGTGTTGTTGCACACATTGTTCATGGTAATACATCTTTGAATGTGACTCTGAACCATTGCTGTAGGTCTCTGAGATCTCCCCCCATCTAAGAGGAGGTTTTAACATGGCATCTGTGTCTTGTCATATATTACCTGTATACTTTTCATATTGACCCTGTCATTAATTCTTTTTATTTTCTGTGCCTAAGCGAATTAGACGACTTTAGTTCCACATGTTTAACCTTTATTTAGAGGCAGGGTTCTTTAAGAGCAATGCTCCTCTTTCACCGTAAAACCACAGTCTGACAGTCTGCTGGCCACTGGAGCGGTCGGAGCCTCGCACGAGTGTACGTCAGTGGTGGTCATGTCCTGAGATCGCTTCTCCAACCCTCAGGCCACCACTTCCCCGCATCCAATGTCCAGACGTGTGATACATACGGCTCTCAGAAAGCAGATTTCTCAAAACTACAAATGTTTCCAGTGGGAAAGTGAACAAAATACACACTGCGTTTAAAACTGTCGGAGCTCCAACCACATACTCAAACCAGACCAAACCAGCCAGATCAACACATTCTCATTCCACAACGTAAAATGACACTCCCAGCTCTCTACTTTCTTATTCTCTTAGCGTTTTTTACAGGAGACGAGGGACCCGTTGGAGCCTCTGTGATACGAAGTGATAATAATTATGGTTTATAATGTTCAGGTGTGGTTAGGTTTAGGCACAAACCAGGTCATGACTTTAAATTGGAGTTATTGCAGAGCCCACTGCCTCTTATACAGACGAAAAAGGGTGCAGAGTGGATGCACATCAGACACCGAGGGATCTGAAAGCCATCCCACTGTGTTAATTCTTTGCTTTAACATGTGTTTTTAGGTTTTCCCCACAGATAATGATCACATGTTAATACAGAGTGTAAATGGGATCCTTAATAATAACTCCTGCTGAGCTTCTACTCTCAGAACAAAGGGTCTTTCCACTGATATTCATGTACTGGTATGATCTGCTGAAGTGCCCTTATTCATTTTCATCCTGCCTCACTTCAAGTCAGTATGCACCTTATGTCTCAGCGTTGATCTGATTAACCAAACCGTTAAAAGGTTAAAGTTCCCCCTCCAGTCAAAAATGTGTTTTTCGGCTTGTAGTGTCAGTTGCTTCACTGTGCACAATTATATATGCAGAGTTTGACACTAGCAGTCTGTTCTCACATCCATCCGCTGATGCAGTGCAGGGCGGTGCACCTTCCGAAGCATGACGTGTGACATCATGACTGCTTTGAAATATTACACTCTCACTTAACATCGATTCTGCACATCAATAGATCGGAACAAAATATAACGTTATCCAACGTGCAGGGGCTCTGTGACCCCGAGGTCGCCCGGCAACCCATGTCATCTGCAGTTTGGACACGCAGCACACACCAGCTGTTCCAAGAAACCTGGGTTTAATGTTTTTTCCGAGGAGCGTGTGCTCCAGCAAGATTTTTTTAGAGCTTCTCCAAGAACCAAATTAACAATTAACATAATACAACTTCTCCCTGCATAGCTGCTTTTAATATAGGACAAGGAATGAGGACTGTGGAGTTTTCAGAAAGCAAACTTTGCCAGGCATTCTTCAGACTTCGTTTGGCCAAGACAGAATCAAAGTGAGCGGACCGTCTTCCCTTTCATCTCTCCGAGGCTGTGAAGGAATGGACTGCGTCCTGCCATCGCTGTGAACTTGTACAGCTTAGCACTGTGAAGGCCACATTTTTTTCTTCATAGGGTTGTCCTTTGAGTGTATTTTTTTTCCTCTAGCCTTTTGATCTAAATCTTCTTAACTTTAAATGAAGTACTTCAGCCTCTCGGAGATTCGCCGCTTTCATGTCACCGTCCGTCTTGAGATGTAAAATCCTCGGATAGACGACGAGACTTGACCGTGTTGATCAAATGCGGTCAGAATTTAAGTACAGACATTCACTCCCGTTGTTCTATTCAGTGAAAATAACGTGTGGATCAAAAGAAAACACTGCCTCACCTTTGGGCTGAGGATCAAATCTCAATATCAGTCTTTTGTTGGATGTTTTAATTTGATCTCAAGGAGTGAAGACATTTTTGTGTCTTTACAGCCCAAAGAGTAAATTTAAGCTCTTAATCCCGTGACTCTTTCTTTTATTAAATACCACTCCACTCGATTATATACAGGGTTACAAAACCTTCCATGCAACGATCTGAAACGGGTGATCGGATGTCAGTTCTAAGCAAACCACTAATTCAATTGATCTAAACCTCAATTGTGAGAAGCTACCAGCTTTCATCGGAAAGAAAAAAGCAGCAACGATACCATACTGCTACAACTACTACTACCATGACTAAGTGTCTCCATGACCACATCATTAGTTTGTATTAACAGCTGGATATAATTTACATGATGATTCCCTTTCACAAGTATCATTTGTAACATGTGCGTCAATATTAATAAACTGGAGGGTGGGAGTGGAGCTTAATCCGAACCTGGTATTCGGTAAAGCATGCTTACTGTGTTTTCCTGTTCCACATGCAACATATGAACTGGAGTTATTTTAATCCAGAAGGAGGAGACTAGATTAGACACTGTAGTTACTAGCTAATTGTCCTACATGCTGCGCTCATAAGCCTCCGTGTGACAACGTTGCAGATATCACACCAGCAAGACTTTCGTAAATCATCTTCGAAGAGCCGAAGAGACCAGAGATCCGTCTGATGTGCACTGACGGATTCAACCGAGGGATCCAGATCCTCTTTTCTCAGTCAGGATAATGTGCATGTGTGCAATGATGAAAAACAGATTCTGTTGAAATGCACCGAAACTAAAGTGAAGAGTTTGTAAAATGTTAAGAGCAGAAAATGTGTCGAAAAGAAAATTACACATACATTTACAGAGTGTTTGTTCTTTGTTTCTTCCCACCATAAGACAAATGTTTGGTTGACCCTGTAAACAAAAGTCAGCAGAGGCCTTTCGTTTGTCTTCCATCCAACTTCCCTCCAGAAACCACATCAACAACGCAGCCGTGTCCCGTCCCTGTTAGTCACTTTACGGTTCAGTTTATTGGTCTGAGAGCGGATTGGAAACTGAATGTTGTCGCTTAAGATGATTTTCTTCTCATAATGTTCATTGTTATACATGTTTATGAAAAAGCCACAAACCAATATTACATTTTAAGGGTTCGTTATTGTTAAAGAAGAACTAGACAGACACAAAGATATAAATATGAATACTGAGCTCTCTGCACGTCACTGCCAGAAGGGCACTTAGACTGCTCAGTGATCCAGATCTTTCCCAAACAGTGATAGCTTCTTCATTAGCCGATGCTCAACCCTGAAAATCTGCATAAACCTGCTGATTGACAATCATGCAATGGCACAGAAAACAGAGAAAAATGGAGATCCCCAACAGGAGCCCTGGGGAACACCACAGCTGTGAAACTCGGAAGATAAGTTGATGTTTCTCTTGCCAGCTGTTGAACAGCTTCCAATAGATCCCTCCAAGTACTGAATACTTCTGATAACAATTACAGTGCAGGCACTGATCAGGGTCAACGTCCATATGACAGATGATCAGAAGGACTTTACACCAAACTAAGAGTAGTTACAGATTGTCTAAATGTTATGGCGCCCGAAACTTTTACCCTTATAAATACAAATAAAGACTCCAGTTGTAGCTGACCAAAGCCTTTTTATGCTCATACATGCTATACTAACTCTCACCCACCAACTTCGTCATTGCAGTACTTTAATGTATTTGTTTTGTATTTCTTAATGCACACTTGTCCTCAAGGACGTAGTAATGAGGCAGTAGAAGCAATGCACCTGTGCACATGGTACGAAGGAGCAAACAGGATGAGTCCTCTCTTTGTTGAACATACATGGTTCACAGGAGGTGAGGAACAGACATTTCTTCACCCAGGCCCGTCCTGACCAGGTGAAATAAGAGGAATCCCTGGCGCTCTGTGCTTAGTGCTGCTGAACAGGCTTTTGTATGTGCTGCACACAATGCTCCATTACTGGCACTTTGGACAGCGTGAGGGCTCCGCTGCCAAGCGAGCTCCTAGCTGTTGTTCTTTTCATCTAAGTTAAGCCACTTGGCCCGCAACAGAATGGACATGGAGAAGAAAGGACGAGCAGAGAGGCTTGTGGGAGATGGCAGGATTCCTCCCCGTCTCCCCCTGGGACACGTTTCCCCTGCATTTTATCCTCACACCCTTGGTCTGATTCACCATGAATTCTTTGGAACACTTTGGTAGCGCTTAATTTGCATGTATGCCAACAGGCTTTTAATGTATTTAAAACTTGGATGAGGTTCAAAGGACGCTATAATTCCTCTGAAATAGGCCTTTTGAAGGCTTTATCTTGTTCTTTCTCTTCTGGCTAATCTTGGAGCCCCTCAGTATGCCAGAGCAATTTTTCTAATGCCAATTAAGCTTGACATTAGCATAAAACAGTTTTCAAAGTTTTTTTCTTTTCCTTTTTGAATGAAAGAGCAATGTTAAATGGACACGTATTTACACTCCAATCGTCCGTCTTTGGAGTTTCAACATTGAGCAAGCTCTGTTAAATAAAAGGCCCCAGTCTTTGTCTCTGTTGTCTCGATATTAGCAAAGGGGAATATGAAGGCCAAGAATTTCCTTAATAACGACTCAACGTTTTTTTTGTGTGCAAATTAGCAAGTCCCCTGTTGTGCAACAGCACAAATTCGTCTTTGTGTCCAAATGAAGGTTATGCTATTAATGCAGAACATGTTGGCAGTAGCTTTTCATTTCTCCCAAGAACTGAAGTAATTGCCACGGAGTGCTAGGAATCAATTAATTACCATTAGGGCTTCATTCCAAAGCACAGTGAAACATACAGCAAATTGTTTTTCATTAGCCACAAATGTGCAAATTTGACCCAGAGGAGGAACAGAAATTCTTAGCAGATTTCTTGCATTTTTCAGTGGAAGATAAAAGCCATGGGACACATTCCACTCCCAGGGAGAAAGTACTGGTCCCACTTAAGGGAGCTCGTTGGGAAACCAATTGAGTTCTTGTTTTTCGAGACGAAGAATAATGGAACAAAATGAATCTGCCACTGACTTCTATTAATTGATGTGGATTTTCGAAAAGCACAATATGCACCTTGACATATATATTTATATAGTTATATATAGTTAGATCCATATAACATATATATATATATATATATTTTGCTAAATTGTGTGCATACATTATCCCAAATGTTTCCAACAATGTTCAAACCCAAAGATACCCATGGGGGAGTTTTGAAATCCATAGGTAATGAAGAAACAACAGATGTTTTTGCTATATTTCCATATGTTAATTATGTTATATTTGTTTTTAGGATGGAGTCATGGAGGGTGGGGCCTGATTTCAGTCTTCATCACTCAGTAATTAAACGTGTGCTTTTTTCTGCTATGAATAGTTAAAGATGTGTGCAGGGAAAAAAGTCCTATACGTTGAGCCGCCACACCTACTCGGAGCACCATATGGCGCGCAGATGTTTTTATGCACACAGCTGAAACATTTAACAGTAAGTAGGATAATTCATGATGAAGGCTGCTTGATAGAAAGGAATTCTGCAGTGGAGTAAGTTACTTTCTTTTGGTTTAGTGGTGAGATTGTGATCAAGACTGTGCTTGATTTTTACCTGGCACGCTTTTAATAAGTCACATGCTGTTACCATATTGGATGTACAGATTAAAACTGAGCAAAGTTTACGTTTATTTTTATTTAATAATAACATAAATGTGAGTAAAAGTAATCCCTGAGAGTAAAAAGCTTGGTTTCCGATGTTTCTTTCTACTTTCGTGTCAAACTGACGTCAGCTTTCACGTTTGTCTTCCAGCTGCAGCCCTGATCCTTCTCCCAGGGACAGACGCTGCCCCTTGGCAGGCATCCGGGAGATAGCCAATCAGAAGACAGAAGATCCTGTATGCTGGGACCAGATGCTAAAACCAGTTACTTAAAGTAATAATATGTACCGGCGGTAATGAGTAAGCACCGTTCTGTTGAAGGACCTGTGGTTCTCCTCCACATGCTCTTCGAAGCTGTTCACCCAGTGATAGCGAGACCCTGTAGCATGATGTAGCTGCAGCTGTACCACAGGGTCGTGATACTCATGGAGTCACTCTACGGAGCTCCTCAGTGGCGGGAAAAATGGAACAATACATTTCATATTGTATCAGCACAACGGAGAAGCGGGCGAGACCAGCAACCATGTTCCTCTGGAGCAAAAGATGGTTTCTAAATTAAATAAACTCAGAGTGCTGCTCACACGCACACGAAGAAAAAGTCGGAGTAATGACTAGTGCTGACAGCGAACAGGTCTCCGAGTGAAGAGGCTTTCAAGATCTCTTCTGGAGAGTCGGTGAACACGTCTCTCAGCACTCTTTTGTGTTTCTGTCTCGTTACGTGGGTCTTTAATCACATCTCTGTTCCTTTGTGAGGCTGCTGTGGTTCTGTCACCTCACAGCTTCTGTGTTGCAAATCCAAGCCAATTCACCGCCTCGGAAAAGAGCAGCCAGTAAGAGACTTTAAAAGGCGCGCCACATAAAGCAGGCTGTCACTCGGCCTCAGCAGAAGCCTGAGGAATACAAGAGCAAACAAGATCATTTGAAAACTTCATAATTTGCTTGTAAAGAAATAAAGAAGTGTTCCTGTCTTTGAGTGAAGGAGAGAGACCCCCACCATACCCTCGCTCCAAAAAAAAAAAAAGAGTGTGAGCAACCCATTAGCAGCAAGTCACTCGCACTGATCGTCAGCATTAGAAAGTGCTTTCAACTCTCCTGGCTGTCAGCAGCTCTGGCAGCTTGGCAGAGCTTTAGCTTCTACTCTGAATCTTAGCAAAGAGGTTGTGGTCGGCAATGACAAAATCAGTTTGAACTCTTGCGTGGGGGATCTGTTAAAAGGGGTTTCGGATCAAAGCTGCCTAAGTGGGTCAAAATTACCTTGACCATCTGAGAACAGTCACATTTTGAAGAGGGGCGGGGGTAATCTGCTATGTAGAGTAGATTAACATTTTGCCTGGAAGATTCCACCCGAAGTCGCCACATCAAAGCGGAGCAAAGCTGTTATTTCTCCTCTTCCGACTTTTCCACTGACTCAATGTTAATTTGGTAATTTGGCTGGTGTTCGACTCTGCGTCCAGAAAGGCGCAAATGTGTCTGCAGAAATGTGTTTCATATGAAATACAGGAATGTTTATTTTGGTCTTTAGGCACGGGAATGTGCTCCACGCCACCTCGAGTGTGTGATGGTGTAAACTTTTCGCGGTGAGAAATGTTTTATTGTACCCTTCTGAGAGAAATGACTGCTGAGTGCACTCAGTCGGCCCTTTGAAGGGATACCGTTAAAGAAAATTACAAACACATACCAAAACGTTATTCAAAAGTACAGGACCATCGACGTATACAGACATGTACGCCATGAAAGCCCACTAAATTTCTCAATCGCCCCCTAGTGGTGAGTTACAGTACATGTCATAAATCCATGTAAGCGGATTGGGAATTGTATTTAAGGGAGTCAAGAGGGGATGTAACGTCAACTTTCCATTATCCAGATTATTTTTTAAAACCTATTGATCGCTTGCGATTGACTTGGACAGAATCTGATATCAACCATACAATCATTGGTTCCAATCGACACCGCCAGCGCAATACGGCCGCATCTTTATTTGAGATATTTGGCTTCATTTTGGTACAGCCAGAGGAAGAGGAGGCACGCCGTCCTGATATTCCAAGGATGTAATAGACAGAGGAGTGCAGTCTTAAATCTTGAGATTTCTTTTTGAATTATAAAGTAAAATTACTGCTTTCCTGTGGCTTTTCTTGCTCCTTTGGGGCCCTGATCTCATCCTTTAATGTGATTTAAAACTAAGGTGTTTTTTTTTATATTTCTATTCATCTCACCTTACAGCCCTAGGCTCTCCCACCGCTAGTGTGAGCTTTTTTTGGAAGATCCCAGGCAAAATTTAAGCCAGCCTGTCCAGGAAAAATTTGTTTGGTTCTGCAGCAATAACGAGCCGTGGCACTTACTCAATGGGAGCTCTGTCTGAGCAAATGGACAAGAGGAGAGGAGCCATAATAGATCAGAATCAGGCCAAGAAATGTATTGACAAATCAATGCAGCTCTTCTTGAGCTTTCAGCAAAAATCACAAGGAGGAAACAAATACCTGTTTGCTTCCCCCCTCCTCCCGAGTACCTGTCTGCTCTGCTTAGACCACGGCTGCAAGAGGCAAACCAAACATGCAGTACTGTTGCAGCATGGAAAATAAACTTCTCCTTTTATGTTCATCTGCGCTGAACACAGATAATCTTTGAATCCAATCTTGCCACATGTATTTTTAATAGCATGTGTGTGCATAGCATATTTTTTCGGAATCCTTTCTATTTGTATAGTTTTTGATGAATGAGATACGGCACAGAAGACTTACTTTAATCATCTCGCCACAGTTCATTAGCAGAGGTAATTTTTGTTTTAGCCTCGGCCGTGCTAATTCCAGCCTGGCCTTTTGCTATATGAGGCAGCCCTTTAAAGACGGCTGGCTTTTGAAGCCTGCTGGTCGAGCTGTTCAAAGCTGCAGCTGTTTTTGGTGGTGTTTGACAGCTTTAATTGATGTTTATTTTGGCATAGTCTCATTCCTTTCATGCAAATGTCCTGCATGCAGCGAAATGGGTCAGGGTAGCACTAGGTGGGCATAGTTTTGTGTGTGCCGGGATGAGAGCAAAGTGCTTAACGAATTTACATTTTACATCACAGAGTCTCAACAAGCGGAGCACAACAGATAGCAGCCGCGCTAATGGTGAACGTTAACAGTGGCTCCACAAGTGTCTCTTTGATTAGACGATGTATGGTGAAACAAATTGTGGAGCATATTAATACATCTTGTATTACAAAGAAGCCCCTTTTTTTCTCCCATTTCCCAGAACCAGATAATGAGGCTCTAATTTCATTTTTAATCCCTTAACTAATAGAAGGGATTTTTAAAAAGTGATTCTCCGTGTTTGACATGTGTGTGAGGTCTTTGTCAGTGTTTTGGATTGGCCGCCAGTCTACCCACCTGTAACGTGCAGAGAATTAGCCGCCTCTCAGACATTGTGGCTCACCGCATCCCCCCCCCCTTTCCTCCTCCGCCTCACACCCCCTTTCCCCACCACGCTTTTCCCCTCCACCGGGGCTGACATCACCATGGAGGCACGCAGGGGCCTCCTCATCTGCTCCCAATTACAGCTTTGCAAAGCTCCTCCACGGATGAGACTTCAAAACTGTTGTGAAACTCGCAGGAACAACCTGAGACCTTGAGAAAACAAACCAGTGACCGCACTCATCACCAGCGGGTCTGGCGAGGTGCTGATCTGCTCCACGAGAAGGCATCAGCAGCGCTTCAGGAATATTATCAGAGGCAGAATTGTGGATGTGGAAACAGGCGAGGTCTGGGTGAGAAGCAGCCCAATGAGAAAAAGCCAGAGTAAGATGTTTGTCCTCCCATTCGCACTGAACTGTGTGAGAAAAAAAACAAGACAGGCTGACTTATATTTGAACCCAGCGGCTGTCCTGTGCCAAGTACATAGGCCTTTTCATATTTGTTGCTGTTTTTGGTTCGGCGTCAACATCTTGTTATCCTCACAGATTTATCGTGAGCCATCTCTGAATTTTTCAAAAGCATTTCAGATTTGATAGATGGGGGAGAGATTTGTACTTTGTACTGAAAAAACAAACCTAATCTTGGATTAAACTGCACTACCATTTTAAGGTCAGCGATCTACGAGCAGTCGTCGTGCATCAAACTCAGATACAGTAGAGGAGAAGCGATGCGTCTCTCTTTAAAGTGCTTTAAGTTTTATGAAGTTGATTGCACAATGAAATATTGAATATCTCCTATAAATAACGTAGATAATGACGGCGTTTGCATTAACATTGGTTTGCAGAAATAAACATTTACTGGACGCTGTGAGCTGGGAACATGTTGGTTTGCCATTGCACTTCCAGAACGGGAGCTTAGCAGGGATAACGAAGAAACTGTAGACAAAGACAAAGACAAAGGGCCATGTTGTCTGTGGAGACAAAGAAAACGAAGAGGGAGAGCTATAGGACATGGGGTGAAACAAAAGTGAGCATCTGAAAGACATTCACTGGATGGAGAGGGTCCGAAATCTACGTTCAGTTCATATTATATCTACGAGACAAGTAAAGTAAAGGTTTCTACTATCTTCTATGAATGTCTGGGCTGAGCAGTGTTTTTTCACAATCGTAAAAACACAAGATAACGTGATGCCAAACTCACAGCTTTTATTACCCCAATATAAGCTACATGAATGAATGAACCCGAACACGAGGTTCTCCTCCTGACGCCTGACAGGATGTGAAAAATAGCCAAATGTCACTAAATGATGTCAGCGTATTTGTGACGTACTTGCAATTTGTTTGCATCAGCCCTTTAAATCTGATCTCATCCCTCTTGCTTTACATGTATTTGACTACTGCTGAATTCACAATGAAGCTGTTCTCATTTAAATATTTTTCTAGTTTATGTTGGATCCTCACACCTTTTCAGTAAGTATGCATCAGTAAGGAGTGGGACGAATCCCGGCTCTTACTCCACTTGGTCGTGCTGCAGGATGACATCACTGTCCTCCATGGACCCTCACCCCCACCTCCCTCTCCTCCCACCTTCGGCCCAACCCCCACCTCCAGAGCCCGTCGTTGGACCAACCGGCCGGCCTTTTCTCTCTCTGGGAACACGACTTCATTATGGAGATGAATTGTCTTATTGTAAAAACCCAACTGGGTGGAGCCTTGCTGGACATCGGGGCATCATGCAGTGACCCGGCTTCAGGGGTCAGTTCACCCACTGTTTGAAAAGCATCTCACGTAACGCATCAGTGGATGACTCGCCCCCTCTTCTCATCCGAGGGCCCTCTCACAGCCACTCCGAGCACCAGTACGGCGTATAAAAACTTCTCCAGTGTGCACTGCATGAACGTAAATCTATTTCATTTTCACGCCTATAACTTGTTTGTCTTCGCCAAGATTCTGAAAATACTTTGCAGTAGTGTTCTCTCGCAAGTTAGCAATATTTTCCTGTGCATGTTAGAAAAATATCCACTTGCACTTAAGGTTAAGGTGTTTTTCCATTCTTTAATGTGACCCTGAAGACAATCCCTCCTCACTTGATGGTCATTCACTGGCACAGGAAGAAAGCAGAGCCTCTCATGGTGTCTACTTGAGGTCTAGCAGCTGACGTTGGTCACCATTGTGAAGGCTCAGGGATAATTTCTCCCCGAGGGATCTGCAGTTGTCTGTCAGCTGTATAACGTGCAAGTGGAAAATCTGGATTTTTTTTTTTTTGCAAACGAGGCAGTAGACATGCAAAACCTTCGGTGGAAGACATCTGTGGTGTGAGTTATGAAGTGTCAGGCTGGTTGGAGTGTTTGATCAGCTCCTGGAGGAAGCAGCAGTTTCCTGGGAAAAAATAGGAGCCCGGGTTTAAATACTTAACAAATGAGTGCCTGTTCTCTCGGCACAATCCTGTGTCATATTCATGTGCTCGTATTCGATCGTGAGCGTTTGCGTGCAGGCAGGAGATCAATACTGTGATTGCTTTGTCCAAAATCTATCCATTAATGCTACCGTTGCCTTCACCCGAAACACAATGAAAGAACTTACTGGAACTAGAAACTGTCATAATCTTTGTTCTGTTATTAATGCCAGAAATAATGCTGTGAAAGAAATCAATATGCTTTATTATTTATCGTCTCACTGTAACATACAGTAGTTGTATTATTTTATAGAGGTAAAGCCAGCCAGTGAAGAATTAATCTCGCCTTAATGCTTTTCTTCCGAGATGTTCTCACTGCTTTCTTGCCAAGCAGCTACAGGCAGTATTCTGTGGGGGGAGGCCACGAGCCAGCTCACAAATGTTTTTTTTGTTGTGGAAAAAATTATTTTAAGTACTTGCTTTACAATGCTGCTCCAGGCATGCCTGTTTCTGCTGACAGCACTCCGCCTGGTTAAATGATATGCCTTACGAGATTTTTTTTTTTTAAGTAAACACATAAAAAGAAGAATGTCAAAACACTTGTTTAATGCTCTTTTGAGTAGCTCCGAGTAGAAATTGCCCCCATTTCTGCTGTTGAGCAAGATCAGTGAACGCATGAGGTTCTTCGTCGGATCAGTTCTCAACGTAACACTGACTTGCCTTCCCTTTGGGGAGAGGCACGGTTTATATTAAGTCCATGTTTGTAGGAAAAATCTAAACTCAGAGCTGAGTTTATTTATCGAGCTGTTTATACAGTGAGTCCAGTCAATCCAGAATAAGGCCTGTCCAAGGAGAAATCACAGTTTTTTATTGGTCCTAATACCCTCCCGCATCATGAAAGAACCTTAAAGGTCAAAAGTTTTCATTAAATGGAAGTTAATTTTGGAGGATCTATACACTCATCCATCATATTTGTTGTATTTTCTACGTTTTTGGGGTCCCTCTCCCAATAAAACAATGTTTTAATTCAATATTTGATCAGGTTACGTAGAGACGTGAGTGAGCGAACAGCCACTGAAAGAACATTAAGGCTGAGTCGTACCATCAAGACGTCCTTCCAACATGGTTCAAATGATGAAGGAGGCCTGCGTTGAGGCGGCAGACTCAATAGAAGAAAATAAAAACATAATCATTACTAGGCTTCATTTTGAATGTGTTGAACTACAAGTCACTCTGGATGAAAGCTGGCGGTTGGCTGAGGTTTGTTAGCCGGCAGCATCAACCAGCTGTTTGAACTTGAGTCAACGAGAGAAGCTGGCGGTGCTGTTTAGTGTTCCTGAGCTGGCGGGGCGACGGGGTCGGATGCCAAAAATTCTCTTCTGGGGTTACATGGAAAAATCACAAAGTAACAACGGAGGAATTTAAAGCTTCTAGCTAGTGTCAAGATATCAACACCAGATTCAGACACTGGTGTTAAAGGGGTATTAGATTTTTCCCTCCATGTGATATGCGTTGGTTAGGACGTCTATATTTAGATTTTCCATCTTCCCAGAAGAGACGGTGTTTTGTTTTTTGTTGCTTTTTAAACTCCTGCTGATGTCATCAATGATAACTTTAATATTTCTATTGTATCATTAGCAAGTGAGTTATAACAATGTATCTCTGGGGGTATATATTCTGGTTAAATGCTATGTTAATGATATTTTTTGCCATTTTTAATTGAGATTTAATTTCTTTTTTTTTTTTACAGTGAAGCCAAATTTGTGGTTTTGTTTACATTTTTTTAGCATCTGATCTGATGGCAGAGTCAAGTCACATTTTTGTTTCCACTTCATTTAGTAGTGGAGAAGAATTATCTACGTTATAGCAAACAATAAAACTGCTCATCACACCCGACATCTGGTGAAGAGGAGGTCAGACAGTCTGGCTGACGGATCAAAACATTTTGTTTCAACGTCATTAGAAGAAATCGACATAAATCCGGGGGCAATGACTGTGAAATTGACTATATTGATAATTAAAAGGAGTGGAGGAGTTAGAGATGGCAGGAATGTGTCATCTTTGCTGCACAGCTGCATCATCTGGATGAACCTCCATTCAGCCCTGCTTTGGCTTATCACTCCCGCGGTTTTATTGCAGCAGAATCTACAGTAATTTATATATTTTCATTTTTGTTTCTGTTGGCAGACATTAAAGGGATTATAAAAATAGTGCTTTAATCCCCGATTCCTAAACTCTACATGTTAGCCAACAGTCACTCCGAAGCTGTTGCAATACAATGATGAAAGCAATATTTTACAATTGAGAAAAAAAACATCAAGAAAAGAATCATTGTTGGTCTTTACTGCCGTACAAGACAGCACGTACTGGGCTGCTCAAGTTGTTTTGCAAAACATTACCACGACCGCACTGAAACATCAAGCCAATCTTTCTTAACAGTTACACACTCTGGAGGCCAAAACAATTGTTTTAGTGTAGCTGGAAGGCTGGCGTCCATCTACCTTCCAGGTCATTCTTGTCCTGGTCGGTGAAAGGTCACAGATCTGCGGACAGGAAACCACTCTGACACCAGAGCCCTATGCGCTACGCCATACCCGTGTTATTCCGAAAAATGCCTCTTCCCCGAGGAAAGCTCTGCTAAATATTTAGTTATTAGCCTGCTATTGTTTCCCCGAAGCCGAGTGCCCTGAAGATGATATAACACTCAGTGCAATTTGATCGTGGCCTCTGTGATTGAACCCAGGCAGGGAGTGCAATTTCAAAGCCTGCTGAAACTATTCAAAACACCAACAGCCCGTTAACGTCCCAGGGTAATGAATTCCATGGCAATCCGTGCCTCTATGTGTGGGAGACTCAGAGCTTAGCTAAATAAACCTTGTCTGGCTGAGTGGCCCCACTGGTGCCCGGCTCTATGGGGACGAGAGCAGCCAGGTCTCTCACAGGTCACTGGACGGGCTCAGTGTTAATGACAGCCTCATTTACCCTAAACTCACCGTGACATCCACTAGCAGCATCCCACAAGTCACACCTCTAGTCTGTCACAAAGGATAGGCTACTGTTGGCAAGGGCATTGTTACTGGCTCAGCTTGAAATGACAAACTGCGTCTACACAGGGCTCATAAGACTTCTGCTGGTTGAAGCTGATAGCAGAGATCACTAGTCTTCCCTGTGGTGGGAGTGACAGGCTGTGATTTTTTTTTCTTTCTTCTCTCTTCATTAACTATTCACATTTGCACCTTATGTGAAGATCACCATCGCCACTCGACGTGAGTCCGAGCAGTTCAAAGGCAGCGTTGCTTGGAAGTGTGCACGCCACCCCGGGAGTCGCCGGGCCTCGGACACCTGCAGAGTGGTGGGTGCTGAGAGCTTGGGCGTGTTTGGATCAGGGACTAAATTTTCCTCTGAAGATGAGGAAAAGGTTTATGGCACGCTCCCATGAGAGCATCTCCGACTCTTTGAAGCTCCTGTCTTGGTGGCTGCTCTTATCTCGGGAAACGATTATTTTATCTCCGCGCTTTCTTTCTGTTCTTCTCTCTTGCTTTCCATCAACTCCGGTTTTGTGCGGCGGATCTCTCCGGAGATCTTCTCCTTGCCCTTGCTCTTACACTCCACTCATTCCCAATTTCCCCCTTTCAGTACTTCCATCCCTCTTTCCACCAGCACCCCACTCTCCTTCCTCTTTTTACTACTCCTCTCTTCTTCTTCTTTTTCCCCCCATCTCCTCTATTCTACCCTTCCAACACATGACAGACTGTGTAATTAATGAGCATCATAAACCTCTCTTTCTATTAGCTACCCATTAGTAAACCTGGCAAGCCTGTCATTTTGGACAAAAACACACAGCTCCTTCATTTGATCCCCACATCAAAGGGGAATCCCCACTGTTTTCGGCTGAATACACTAATTGTGTCCTCGTTCTGGATGGGGCTACACCCCCGCCGCTTCAAAAAGGCAGCCAGTGCCGAGTGCAGATAGTAAAGAGGAGTACAGAAGCAGAGAGTATTGATTATCCCGGCCTAAATTTGGAGAGTTCTGGACGTCGGAACAATCGCCACTTCTTCAGCTGCGTGCCGAAGAGTGTGTGTTTATTTAACCGCACATCACTCGCACTGTTCAGAACGTTTGGACACATCGTGACTCATCCTGGCTTAAGGCGCCGCTACAAGTGTTTCACATGCTACTGTCGAGATGAAAAGGAATTTTAATTTGTGATGTAAGGATTCGGCCTATTTCACACCGCGAGCCAAAAATATTAGCGGTACAAAATCAGCAGTATTATTAATACGAGTCTACAGTAATCACGTACTTAGGATTTTGTATACTCTTGATGTTTGCATAAATTAAAAATCTCACCACCTTCACTGTCACTTTGTGCAGCTTAATGAATTTTTGTGCCAGTATGACAAAACCAATTAGGACCAAAACAAGCTTAAAGGGGTTTCTGCAACACTTTGAACTGCAAAGGCTGCATGTGAGTATTTGTTGGATGAATATGTGTACATGCTCAGACAGTGCACAAGATGTGGTTTACATGTACACAACCAATGATGACGTTGGCATTTAATAATTGATGTGCACTCGGAGAGAACAGACCACCGCCAAGGCCAAAAGCCCCCTCCTCCTATCATATGTAAATTCACAGCCGACACAATTATAGGTCTGGATGTATATGCAGATGTGTTAGATTCTTTCATTGATGTGCATTTAATAAATAAATAAAAAATATGATGTAGAATAGAAGACCAGATTTGAAGCAGCAATCACGTCCAAGCAAAACTGTGACGTCGTCTAACAATGGTTGTTGTATATCAGTTTCTATCTAAACAATGATCATTCACCCATTCACACTTACATTCACACACTGTTGGCACACGTGTTGTGGCTGCTGTGTGAGGCGCCAAGCTGCTAACACATTCACATACATTCATCCGCTGATGATATAGAATCCGGAGCAATTAGTGGCTCAGTCAGTGTCTTGCTCAAAGAAACTTTATCACAGTCTCGGGAGGAGCCGGGCATCGAACCGGTAAGCTTCTGATTACAGGACGGCTGCTCTATCTCCTCAGTCAAGCGCACCTGTGGGGAGTCACACTCCCGCTGGATTTTGTGTAATCCTGTTGACAGGTGGGCACTCTGAGATTACAAACCTCTGCTAATGCTAATGTGCAACATAGGCTAACATGTAATGGGTTCTTCCTGCGCCCCTGTTACACCCCTCCATCAAGTGAGGGGACAATCAGCCCAGTGGTTTTGGGGTAATCCTGCTAATAGACCAACCAACCAACGATGACAAACACATGAACTCAATTCAAAATGTTTATCATTTTTTTCTTGCTGCGTCTGTACATATCATTCCTGCTGTTGACACTGACTGCCATAATAAATGATCGCAGAGGAGCTGACGTTAATGCAGTAGCACTGATACCAAATACATCAAAGGTGTTATTAGTAGTATATGGTTGAGGTTGCTTTGACAGTGAGTTTTACTCAACTGAGCAAACGATGAAACTGTTTATGCGTGTAAAATAGGCTTACTGCTGTCAAAAATTCAAAAATATACAAACTCAAATCTTCCACATCCAGGTGATGCTCGCTGGTTTCCAGCGTGCAAAAATGGCAAACGCATGCCAGCCTGTCTTTTGCTCCCCGCAGACCCTCCGTCTGACACATCACACGCTGGGCCACCACAATGGGCTGAGTCAGGAATCAACACTGTACATCAGTCACGATTGTCTTCTGCCCTTTATAACAGCTATGCCCCTTTGTTCCTCAAGATAAAGGCAACAGTCACATGTTTGGGCTTTAAGCGCCCAGCAGCTGCTCTTCATATCCCCCTCTTCGCCACTAGACAGCATTCCCTCCGGTGGGCTCCCCAGGCATCAGGCCCCTAACATTGTTACAAGGACATAAACACAGACGAACCATTAGAGCCCCCTGAATCTGGCATTCTGAGTGGCCCCCTGTTACGCCTGTTTCCAGGGAGAATGTCGAGTTTTACGGTGGAATGAGCCAGTGTTGGCCACCAAGGTGGGAGCTCCCCCAGGTCAATAAATACCAACATCAATCAGGCAGGTGTCTAAAGAATTTAACCTTTGTTCCATTCAGCTTCTCCACCATAACTTAAGGAAAACCCAGCAGAAATCAGGAGGATGATTTCCACTGGATTTGACGAATAAGAGCCAAAATATTATTCTCTAATATAATGATGAGTCAAGCTTAAACAAGCGCATGGTACGATAATGGGGATTGATTGAGGGACTTCATGTTCACAAGATGGAACTCAGGCTTAAAACCCCCCCACCCATCGCCACCTCCTTTCTCACAGGCATCAAAGGCGAAGCTTGGAAATAGCGCCCGCAAAGCCATCTCTCCGTTGGCCTCTTCAAAGGACAGGAAGTGTATCAGAGGGACAGGCCTTCTTTCCCAGAAAAAATTCAGGCGAGTTCCTATAATAACAATCTCATCTGTATGTCTGTGGCAGACCAGTTCAAAGGGGAGCCTGATTCCTCTTGGTACAACATGTGATGATAGAGTCAGGATGCGGAAACCTCTGTTGTCTAGTCACATCCCTGTTTTAAGATGTGAAAATCTTTCCTTTTAAAAATTGGGGGCCCAGATTAGTTTCAGAGTAATCCTCCCCTGACTGTTACACTAAGAATTTGGATGCGTCACTTATGAGCCAGCTGCTTTTCAAGGACTCTTGTGCATGTTAGTACACAAACCTCTCACACTGGCTGGCCGGCTCTCAAGGCTCCCGTTGGTTGTGTAGCGTATGTTTCAGTGAATGGCTATTTCATCTTGTGAGGATCCATGTGGAGACGGCAGTAACTTAACCGCGCTACTTCCTTACCAACGCCTTATTACGTTAAAAGTTATTGGACTTTTCCAGAACGACTATGGATGGCAAAGACCTTTCAAAAGACCAAGGCAGTCTTTCACGTAAATCTCCATTAAACACATGTTGCATGTTTTTTTTGGTGTAAGGGAGTTTAAAATTGAAAAATCGGTTAGTTAATTCATATTCCTTCAATCATCATGGACAGTTCATGTTTAATTTGTCCCTTGCCGTTATTTACTTCTCTAAAAGCTATAATAGAAGAAACCCAAAAAAACAACCCTTCAATTACCGCGCAGTTCACAACACGTGATCGTTCACACGCGACACGGAAAACATCAGACCTTTGAAAAATTGCTTGTTCATTCGCCATAAAAGGTCTGTAATTTCTCTTGTTTGTTGTTTATGTGCAATGTGAAACGGATGAGTTCACTTTTTCAAGAGTCATTCTGCTTGTTTCATGTTAAAGTTTTTGATCATGCGTTGATAACGAGCGGAAGGTGGACGTGTTTCACCATAAAGGTTAATAATTCCTGGACGTCTATCGCTGCTCCGTCGTCCGCAGTGTGTTTATATCACTGTCACGTTGAGCTGCTGGCAGCTTGACATGAAATGGCACAGTGGCTTCTGTCTTTTATTATATATTTGAAGACTTCAAAAGAATCTCTCGCCTGCTTTCATCTGCTGCCTCAGCCCAATAAGACTGTGATTTCAAAAAAACCTTCTCATGTCAATGACCCCCAAACAGACGGATGCGTGCTGAACACAGAGCCCCGTGTGACAGGATTTGGTCCTCAGGAACCCCATCTGAGAGGATTATTGCTGATATGGTTTATTACTCAAGTGAACAACTTTATAGGTCAAGGGGGGAGAAAAGGACCGATTCAACAGAGGCATGCTTCCTTTAATGGTGTTAATTCACTTAACCCTAAATGATGACACAGATCTTAACTAATAGCTCATTTTAATTGTAGTCAACTAATTAATCTTCTAATGCAAATCATCTTACTTTCTGTGGAGTTTGGATTTTTTGCTCTCAAATCAGAATCTGCTGGGTGTGATTTGAGGATGTGTTACCTACTGATGCTCAGGGAACCTGGAGCCCCTGCAGGGACCCCTAAAGGTCCCTAAACAATTATTGCGGTACTGCGAATTGGTCGATGAGGATATTTCTGCGGTTGAAATTAAGGTTTGGCTTCTCTGCACTTTGAAGGGGAGATAGGATGGGGGTGGGGGTGGTTGACTGTGTAGCATTAAGTCAGTCAGAGAGAGTCAAAAAAATAAAAGAACTTGTTATTTTCATAAAAAATGAGAAGAGTATTTCACACTGACTTGATCGGTTGCTGTGAAATTGTTCCTAGTTGGCCAGTTTAGCTGCTTCAGTTACAAACAGGATGTACCTCTTCAATACAGGCGCCAAGAAAAGGCTCTGTGGACATCTTACTTTCTGGCTTCATGGATGCCTACACATTTGCACACATAGGGCTGTGAACTCCAAGGTGTGGATTCGAGTCAAATGACTTGGACTCCAGGCAGTCCTTAGCCAAATATTTGAAGACTTAATTTGGACCTGAGCCATATGACTTGATATTTCCAAAAGCCCAGAATGAAAGCCCCAAAAAAAAATATGCCATAAAAGGTATTTAGTGAATTAACTCCTCCTTGAAAAGGCAGCAGCATTTTTTAAATGGTAAACACACACACACAAGTATATATATATATGAAATGAAGTTGCATAACGCATTAGGACTTGTTTAGGACTCGAAAACCCAGAGTTTCAGACTTGTGACTGAGACTGGTCTGACTTGACATCGGGACCTGACTTGGTTATTGCCAGTTCTAACTTGGGACTTTACTAGACACCTGAGTGTAAAGTAGTGGTTGACCAGGGTTTTACAAAATTTTGAAAAGGCATTTTAATCACATTTGTAAAGTCTACACTTGTTTAAGATTCAAAACCCAAAGTCTGTAGTCCTGATTTAGGACTCAAAGTGTAAAGAATTGTGACTCATAATCAAATGGCATCATCCTACCTTTGCTATGAACATATGATTCCCAACTTTGTTTTGGTAAATCGGCGTTTTTGTTTCATCAACACTTTTATTTTGAAAGCACTCACCGGAAGTCGCTCGTCTCCTCGGTGGCGGGGCTCCGGAGCGGATCAAACGCTCGCTTGGCTCTCCAGCCGTACGGTGGTGGTGGTGGTGTGCTGAGCGCAGTCTGCCGTCGGTCTCCACGGACGCGTCTCTCTCTGTGTGTTGGATATTTCAGGATCTTTTTCCTTATTTTGTCTTTGGATTATATTTTGAATCTGATGGTTTTCAACTCGAACTCGATGCAAAGAAATGGGTAAACTGCACTCGAAACATGGTAAGACGTCTGATTCCTGAGAGAAATCACAGTTGTCCCGGTGCCGCTGCGATACTTTCCAGTAACAATCCACATTGTCTTGTGTCTTTTCTCTCTCCTAAGCGGCTATTTGTAAACCGAGGGAGAGTCCAGAAGGTGAGTGCACTTCTGCTACTTTCGTTTATCAGACAGTTTCTGGAGCATTTGGGTCAGTTTGTGAGGAGGTTCTTCCGACTCAGCGCGGCGGCGGCGCGGCGTGCGACTCCGCGACTGATGGACCGCTTACAGGAAAGAAATGAGAGAATAAAGATGTGCTCCTTTGTTTCAGGCGACAGCTTCGTAGTCAATGCCTGTTTGGCGAGGAAGGGACTCGACGACTGGCTGGTGAAGCAGAAATACTACTGCACCGGCTCTCGCCTGGAGCAACAGGACTGTCACCACAAGAATAGCTGCGGCTTGACGACACGGGTGAGCGCCCCGTCCGCCCGGTTCACCTCTTCAAATGCCGAGGCTGCTGCTTAATTAATTAATTGATTTGTGACCTCATCACTGTGTGCGCTTCATCTTCACACCTTTACAGTCTGTTACCGAAGTTCTGTCTCATCCAAAGTCTTGATGAACTTAAAGCTTGTTCTTTCACTTCATTACTTTCCAACAGAGGTGGAACCAAGTCCTTGTTTTGAAAGTTTCAAGTCTTTGCAGCAGTGATAGAAAGGCTGATTTACAAAAAAAGTTTGCATAGTCATTGCATTTTTTTTTAATTAAGTTTAAAAATAAGAAACAAGGAGATTCTGATTTCTGCAGAACTCGGCACTAAAACTTTTTCTTTCCATTAATCCTTTTTTTTCTTCTTTTCATTTATCTAATTCTAATTGAATTAACTGCAGACATAGTGAGCATAAACCATCAGAGACAAAGCACATGATCACATTTCATTTAATAATTTCAACAACTGTGTGTCTGTTATTAAATTGTGTTGTCGGTTGAAAAGAAAAGCGCTGACTTGAAATCGGCTTCTTATATCTTTGAAGTCTTATCTAAAAATATCGGCATGGGCCACTGAAAAAAAAAGAAAAAGGTATCTGTCTACCGCTACTTTACACTCGAGTATCGAATCAATTCCCAAGTCAAGACAGAAAAAGTCTCCAGCAAGTCACAAGTCTGACACTCTGGGTTTCAAGTCAACGCTGTCTCCAAATTCTAACGCAAACGAGAGAGCAATAGTCGTACATCAAATGTACTTAAGTCATGAATGATTTATGAAATGCTCATATTTATTGAACTGCTCTTGCAGGAGCGTGAGCGATGGAGCAGTTTGAACATCGCTGCTCTACACGCACAATGAAATCAAACAAGTAGAGCAAACACAGAGGCAATAATTTATCTATTTCCCATCAGTATAATTAGTTTTCCAATGACATCAGCAAAGTCTTCGTCCCTCACTATCCTCAGCTCAAGTGCCGTCATGAGTCTTCTGTGTTTTAGTCCAAGTCGAGCTGCGAGTCCTTTGTGATTTCCTCGAGTCTGAAGTCTCCAACTCGAGTCCTCACCTCTGCGTTGTCTGCCAGTGATGCCAATCAGTGAAGAATATTTACACGTAACTGCCAAACTCTTCAAGCGAGCCACAAAATACCTCGTTTGTGTGTCCGCTGCGGTCGTACCTTGTTGTTGTCCCGTCCTCTCCTTTCATGATGCCAAACCGAATTCTAACATTCGTTTGGTAGATGGGCTCACGCAGGGGACAAACGTTGGGATCAGCCTCTGGGCCGTTCCGAGTGTTCTTCCAGGCAACAATGAGCCTCGGTTGAAGGCATTGTAGTGTGACAGGATGGTGACAAGTGTAGATTGTAAAGGCTGGGGAGAAATGTTGGAGGTCATGCTTGTTCTGTATTTTGGCAGTGCTGTAAACACAGTGCTGCTGTTGTTGTCAAGTGGGGGGAAATCCTTTGGAATTGCTTCAGAGGAGCCTTAAGCCTCTTTGGTTAGTGATGCCGTCCTCAAAGGCAGCACGTTTGAGGAATTGGAGCTCGTCAAGAGAAAAAAAAAAAACAGGAAAATCGGTTCCTCCACCCACGAATGAGACACTTTGAGCCGAAATGCATGTATCTATTGAATGCAGCCTAGAATGCGGGGTCTCCTGCCTTTTGAACACTAAACGAGCACCTTCTGTGATACTCCGTTGGCTTGACGTGTGGCATAATTTCGCTTTCAGATACTTTAAAGTTCCTTTTAGCCGGTCACATTCTGGAACAGCGAGACGACTGCCGTCAGCTGCTTTGTGTAATAGAGAATTTATTTTATTTCCTCCTCAATTCCTTTTTCTGTGATGTGAAGACCCTTTGATCGTACAGCAGTTATTGTGTGAGGGATACTGATTTAAATATATTATTATTATTATTGCTAAGTTCTTCGTGGAAAACGAGCGATGAGGTTTTAATGGTGAGAAGGCAAACGGACACTTTATGTTGCAACAACTAGTCAGCTGATACTGATATTTGGACAGCAGGGAATCGATTGGCTGATATTTAAAGTTGATGTCACGTTGAAAACAATAGAAATACAAATACCTGTGCTTGTGTTTTCCCTGTCTGCGGTGAACTTAAATGCATCAACGACTTAACAAACTTATTTGGCTTTGCTTGATCAAACATGGTTTTTGGGGCAGTGGCCAAGTTATGCAATCGGTGGATGCCTGAACGTCACCGGTGAGTCTGGCAACCGCAGCCGAGTGCAGACATTTCTTCTCAATTGGCCTCATGAGTGCAGGCCACGACGTTCATGTAAAAAAAATGTCAACATGAAACGGAGCCACAAGGTGTTTGTGATGGTCTTTGCATGACCTGAAGTGCAGACAGGGTGCTGCCTGGTCCCGTCTGAAGGTTCACATGTTTAAAGAGCTGCATCAGAGCTGCAATAAACAATCACCATATAGTAAGAAAGTCCGTCTGACCGCGAGTGCTGCGACTGATTTTTGCAGGTTTGCTCTTTGAAAGTTTCTTTTCCTGCTGCAAGACGTTCATTCTACTCACATGGTGACTCTTGTGTTAAGTAACATTAAAGCTCATTTAAGCTCACATTAATGAGGGAAGTTTTGGCCCTGCGTGAAAAAAAAGAAGCTGCTGGAAGAGTACTTGGAGTTATTTTCTGAGCATTAAAATCTGGATGCGTGGTAATCTCTATACACCGACATGAATGCACATGTAGGCGAAGCTTTTAGGACCGGAAACGTTTCTGGTTTCTGTTTGTAGCCGTCCGATCGCAGCCTGTCCTCTCAACATCGGCAGCGTCTGGGCAGGTGAACGCTGGAGAGAGTGAGGAGTCAGAGGAGGAGCTTTAATTAAGACTCGGATATGTTTACACTAATGTTTTGGTGTTTCTCCCTGCAGGACACTTAAAGGGAAATATGATGTGTG
>CAAKHC010018816.1:58293-71255 GCA_901007825.1 Macroramphosus scolopax
GGGAATCGATTGGCTGATATTTAAAGTTGATGTCACGTTGAAAACAATAGAAATACAAATACCTGTGCTTGTGTTTTCCCTGTCTGCGGTGAACTTAAATGCATCAACGACTTAACATACTTATTTGGTGAACTGAGAGGGTTTTGCCTGATCAAACATGTTTTTTGGGGCAGTGGCCAAGTTATGCAATCGGTGGATGCCTGAACGTCATCGGTGAGTCTGGCAACCGCAGCCTAGTGCAGACGTTTCTTCTCAATTGGCCTCATGAGTGCAGGCAACGACGTCCATGTAAAAAATGCCAACATGAAACGGAGCCACAAGGTGTTTGTGATGGCTTTGCATGACCCGAGGTGCAGACAGGGTGCTGCCTGGTCCGGTCTGAAGGTTCACATGTTTAAAGTCCTGCGTTGGGCTCAGAGCTGCAATAAGCAATCACCATATAGTAAGAAAGTCCGTCTCACCGCGAGTGCTGCGACTGATTTTTGCAGGTTTGCTCTTTGAAAGTTTCTCATTCTACTCACATGGTGACTCTTGTGTTAAGTGACATTAAAGCTCATTTAAGCTCACATTAATGAGGGAAGTTTTGGCCCTGCGTGAAAAAAGAGAAGCTGCTGGAAGAGCACTTGGAGTTATTTTGCGAGCATTAAAATCTGGATGCGTGTTAATCTCTATAAACCGACATGAATGCACATGTAGGCGAAGCTTTTAGGACCGGAAACGTTTCTGGTTTCTGTTTGTAGTCGTCCGATCGCAGCCTCTCCTCCCAACATCCTCTGTGGCTGCGCTAACGGCAGCGTCTCGGCAGACCAGGTGAACGCTGGAGAGAGTGAGGAGTCAGAGGAGGAGCTTTAATTAAGACTCGGATATGTTTGCACTAATGTTTTGGTGTTTCTCCCTGCAGGACACTTAAAGGGAAATATGATGTGTGGAATTTTTGGATTGAGATTCTTCAGCTGTCTTCTGGCTTTAAAACTTTAAATCAACGTACTATTGTTGTATTAGTGTAAAAGTTGATTTGGGGTGCAGCATGCAGACGTCGCTGGTTCGAGGACAGCGGCTGAGTCGTGTGAGCAGGTGGACCTGTGGGTGTCAACAGAAGACATCCGGGTCATGTGTGCACTTTCTCCTCCGTGCGCAGCAACGTGTCCACACACGCCCGTAAATCTGATGTGTGGACATCGATTGTTTCCACAATCTGAGTTGCGTGTGCAACTTCTTAAAAGAAGACAAAAGAAAAAAAAACTTAAAGTGTGCTGCTGCATTCTGATTATCCCTCAGAAAAGTCACCCCTCTCTGATCTGCACCTCCCCCCTCCACTGGTCCTCCCCTCCTAGACTCCATCTGTTTCTCGCGTTTACCCTGTGGCCCTGTGTTGGTTGTGGCTGATGAAATGAGACTGCATTTGCAATGGGCCGTGCAGGGAGGTGTTTGAAGTGACACAGATGGCTCCTCCTCCACGCTGAAGCCCAACCCCCACCCCCTGTGTGGTAAAAGGACCCCCTCCACCACCTTCCTGCCTTCCTTAGCTGCAGCTCTTACAATTCCAAAAAGCTTATAAATATACATGTTCTCACCTGAGCTTCCTTCGACTTGAATAGGACTCTTAAAGAAAAAAGCGTCTGATGATGGCGACGGTGGAACGTCTGCCCCTGACCCCCCCCTTATTGGTTGCCAGATTTTTTTGATTGCCTAATTGTGCCTTTCAAACATTCCCTCAGCCTCCCGGTCTGATAAAAGATCGCAGGTCCTGCACCCCCTCCGTCTTTCGCCTGTGCCGTCGTCTTTTTCTCTCCTTGTCATTTCCACAAAGCGAGGGCCCTTGTCTAGCAGCTGAAAGCACCTTTCTCATGCAGACTCCTCTTCCTCTTCCTCTCCTCCTTTCTGTCTTCCCCCCTGTGTGTTTTCTTCTCCCACCGGCTGGCCCCTTGTGCGTGCTGTGTGACGTATGCCCCCTCTCCCACCGGGCTCTACCCCCTCCGGGCTCCCATGGGACCGGGGGTCTGTTGTTGCTCTTTGAAGAGGCTGGGAGAAAAGTTTGGAGCCACGCTCTATAGAGAAGAAAAGCCTTTGAGGAGGAGGGGTAGCACCTGGCCATAGAGGGGCTCTGTGATTTAAAAAAAACTGTTCCCATGAGAATATGGGGGCTGATGTCAACATAGCCGGGGGACTGGGAGCTCTGGAGGACATGCAGGTGTCTTTAATGTCACGTCGGGCGTCGGGTGTCACATTGATAAGTAAAAGCTGAAGGAGTTTCTGCTCTGTGTCGGAGCAGAGTGGAACATCTCTGTGAGCGGCGGCTCCTTTGAAAAGGGATGGTGGTGGTCCTCAGAGCGAGGCGACGCTCTGGTGACGTGGAGACTTTGAATCAGCTGCATCCACCTGTTTCTTCTTTCTGAATCCGGACGTTATGAATATTCACTGTATATGTTTATACACTGAGAGATTTTCATGGATTTTAAGGTGTCATCATAACTTGTTTAAAGTTTGCTATTGCATTGATTTTTTGCACTTGTCATTAGAATATAACCGGCGTATTAATAGCGATGTATGTGCGTCTCTGCTCTTGCATGGAAGTGTGCCGTGTGTCTGCAGTCAGCTGTCCGGATGCACTCCGGAGAACAAAGGCTTCTGCGGGAATGTGCTCTGAATCTCCGGGGATTAGCAGCTGAGATTGAGCTCTGTTTGCCCAAATACACGCCTAGTTCGGGGGCAAACGGAGAGCTGTTAATCACAGCGTCTCTCACCACATACTTACATCTGGGCTGCAGGGTTTTCGTCGCGCGCTCGATGGCGGCGTTTTTTATTTTCGAAACATTTCAAAGGAGCAGCCGGATTCCTCAGATGTTCGGCTTTCTCTTGTTGTGAAAATGGACTCCGATTGACACGGCTCGCAATTGATAAACATGCACATAGTAAATAGTCTAAATATCGTGACACTCCAGGCGGATAATCCATCTAAATATGGAGCAAAAATTGAACTGACATCATCTTGCTGAAATGCTCCCTCATATTCCTCATCTTTTGATCTGTGTGTTTGCTTCAGACACGCTAATGTCTTTGAAAAATGTTCCTTCCCTTCTGGATTGATTTGCTCAGTTCAAACGCAGAGCAGGTAAGTGATTAATATTACAGTTGACAGATGGGGGCCAGGTTCAGGCAACCAATGGGGTTCATCAAATATGTGTTTGAGTGAGGTTTCTCTTCCATTTCTGCATAATTAGATTATAGAAGTAGTTGCTCAGTGATACGTCTCAATCTACTGACGCTGACCCAGCCTGAACCACAATGTGTATTACAAACTACAAAACATGTTGTATTAGGGTCAATAGTGAACAAAACAGAGGAATCTGATGCAGAAATAAACCTGTTTCTGTTTGCATTTTGGCTTGTTTTAGTAAGAGAAGAAACCAGATGTAATTGATACCATTAACAGCAGCGGGGCTGCAGCGGCTCGCTGAGCCTCTCCACAAACAGTCGGGGCTGAAGCTGCCCTCAACTTTTCATATGAGGACGCATGCAATCACCATTTCATAGGATGTTCGAAGGATAAAACCCTTTGACCTGACTGTGTTCACCCTTAACTCTTGAAAATACTCCCTTAAGTGTTGTTAGGAGATTTATAAGGAAGCATTTTTCCCTTTAAGTGGCCCCTGCCAGTCTCTTAAATCTGAAAGGATTTGTGCAAGCGACTTTGTAGCTGGCTGGCGAGATCAGTCAGGTGAGCTACATCGTGTTGATGACACTCACACAGTTTTTGGACGCCTCTTGTCTCTCCGGCTGTAACAGATTTATTTTCAAACTCTGATTTAATAAATTGTATTCTCCATGTTGTCCATTTAGGAGAAGCTAACTAAGACTGGCAATGATGATGTCAGATAATGATGCGAGTGAGGCGTAACCATGGTAACTGATGGTCACTACGTTGAGAGCCTTCCCACACACAAGGGAGCAACCTAAGCATTTTGTCTTAACTGACAAACTTAAGTTGGAAACTTATGGTAGTTTATGTAACAGAGTGTCTGTTCTTTGGGGGGGGGAAAACGCTCGGTGACCGCGACTCCTGTGGTGGCGCCAAGCTCCTCTGAGCTCTCTGTGGAGGCTCAGTGCACATTTTAATCACCCACTGAAAAGGCTCTGCTCAAGTGGGTGTTTAAGTGTTTAATTCTCCCTTGTTTGTTTATCAGGTTCCCCTGCGGGTTGCGCTCTGGCCCGTGCAGTAAGTGCTGAATAATTTGACAGAGCACTCGAAGTGGCTCTTAAATAGGACGTGATCAGCATCTGCATAAAACTGCTATCAGGCTCTCATGAGATTGCGCACGAGCACGTGAGCGCGCTCGCACGCTTGTGCCAAGAAGGCACTCACAAATACAACAAACTCATTTGTTTACCCTGATATGTGAATTCATTCACTGCTCACAGACGCCTTCGTCCCAACATGATTCCCCTCCACTGGTTTTTTACGACAACCCGGATGTAGGGAAACACCACCGGTGGACTCCACCGCTTCCATGAGCCCCGCTGTTGTATTTGTGTTCGAGAGCCTCGGTGCCCAGGGCCCCGAGGTGGAGGGAATCAAGGAAGTGGATTAAGGTAAACAGAGAGCATTGTGCCTCCCTCGGACAGAGTTTCCAGGGCTCTTCAGCTCTTCCTGTGGCGCCAGGCCTGGAGGAGCTCTGGATTGTCTGTTAAGGGATGTTTGTGGTGGAAGGAAAGCTAAACAGAGGAGCACCCCCCCCTCCCTCCCCTGGTGTGTTTATGCTCCACAGGTGCCGCAGCCCAGAGAGGACCCCACCATGTAGACTCTCAACGCAGCAGATCCGCCCTGCGCTTCCAAAAGGGCCATTTGCCTTGTCAGTCAAACCCAGCAGCCCCCCCGGCCGGTCACTTCCTCCGGATGACAGAAACAAGAGCTTTAATGGGTTTCAGAGTGTAACACTGATGGGACAGCGATTTTAGTCTTTCAAGATAGAGGTGGGCCATAAAGGTTTAACACTATATCACAATATAGTTGTTGTTTAGCTATAACAATATGAAAGTAGATCAGATCAGAACCCCTCAGAGCCGTGAAGACACAAACACCAATCCAGAGTCACACCCAATCCTGTTTGTATCGCTGTATATCACGGGCGATGTGATCTGGGGCAGCCCTCCTTCGTGGACTTCAAAGTAACTGTAAGACTCCAAACATTGCAAAGTAGTCGGTTCGACGAATCTGAGAAAGTTTAGATTGAACTTGATTTAAGTTGTATTTTATGTTCGTACAGTTTCGTTGATGAATATCCAATTTTTTGGCATAAAATCAGTCCTCACTTCACTTTTAACTTTACCTATCAGGAGCTTCTGTTTTCTCTCTGAGGCTCTCACGAGACAGATTATATTATATTTCATCCCTTCCTCTCTCAGCTGCTATTTCCTGCATGCGTATGCAAATAGTCCTTGATAACTGTGTTGATTCTATTAGTGCTGCTTCCTGTATGCTGATGATGTCACTCTCTCTTTTGTAGTCGAGACTCATTTCAGAGATCAAATGGAGAGATAATTATTATTCATTTTCTGTGTGCACTTATGTGAGCGCTTCATGATGGTATTTGGTGGCAGGTTGCAACTCCCCAGCCACGACCTGCTGTGCTGCAAGTTCATTATGGCGAGCAGTGACACAAGCCACTAATTCCAGGCAGCTATGAATAGCAACATGCCCCTGGCACCAGCGCACTTGTATATAGTAGTTGAAGTGTCTATTTCTGCTGCTGTGTTTACTCGCTAAGTCGAAGCGCTCTGTAATTACGGCGATTTTAGGTCCACAGTTAAAAGGTCAGATGTTGAGAGGTAGTGGCTTGTGGCTGGCACGATGTCTGCGCCAAACACGCTGTCCGTGTGTGTGTGTGTGAGTGAGGGCGTGTTTAATGTGTACGCACTGTCAGAAGAGGAGGAATTGCCACCTTAGTGTTGAGGTTGGCGCCACCTGGCCAACATGCAACATCAGAGGTCTTCAAACCGCCGCTCGGAGCATCGGTGACGTTTGCAGAGACGACGTCTGCCATCGTTCATCGTCTGCAGTCAAACTGTCATTCTGGTTCTTATAAGTCAAATTCCTCGGATTTATTTTCCACTTGACAGATTACTCAAACCATTAACATGGAAAAGCCAAACTTATTCAAAGCCACATTTTTTTCTCAGTTTTTTTTCTTACTCATTTTTACCGTAATATCTAGTATATACGCGCCCTACAATGTGACGGACGGAGGCCCCTCACTGGGATCGATCGACTGTCCAGACTGAAACGGCCTTGTCCTTCATACCTTGTGCATCTTGTAGGGGCATCATGATAACAGATGTCTGGTAGTGGCTACTGGAGAAGATCTGTGAAGTCTGTTTTGGTGTTGATGATGCAGCGAGGAAAGTTTCAGTCTATGTTACCTTTCACTACTTCCTGTACGATAGAGAAGCAGGTAACGTCAAGTTTTTCAGAGTTCTGGCATCAACTTGACTTAAGTGTCGGTTCTTTTGACGTCTAGTAGCTGAGTCTGCGTGTGACGAGTGGATCTTTCATTGAATTATTGTCATTGACATTTCTATTTTCACATGTTAGTGAACATAATCTCTAATAAGGAAACAAATGAGGATCGTTCTTCATGTGTGTGTCAAGATGAACATACATGAATTTAGAGTTAAATCATCAATCTGGAGCTTCTGAAGTCACAGACGTGTTGATTTCTTCTTCCTTCGACGGGGCTGAAAGGTTGAAGTACCCGTCACGCTCTCGCTGCCCCTCAAGGCAGACGTCCTTCCACAATTTGCAACACTTGAGGCCGGCAGCCGGAGCTGCACAGACGTCTTAAGGACTGACTGTCTCTTCTGCGAAGAGGTGCTTTGACTAATTGTTAAGACCCTTAGACGCTGTCTAGCACTCTCACTGTTAAAACACAACACTTAGGCCCGGGGGCGGGCGCGCCGCCACAGATTTGTCTGAGCTCCATAAACCTTTCTATTTTTTCATTAATGATTGACACATGCGTACACACACTCCGTGAGGCGGATCACCTCGGCAGGGCTGCGTTGCCCCTTCCTGCAGAGGAAGTTAAAGGGTCCTCATGTGGCTGATTTCCAACAACATTTGGAGATGAAGATATGTCATCCTGCTGAAGCCTCTCTATTCTTTGAGCTCCGCTCTGAAATCCGAGGGCCATAACGTTGTGATTTGTTGCTCCTGGCAGGCGGCGGCCACCTGTAAATCAAGGCCGAGTGACAGGCCGTCTCCTCTCCCTTTGCAAGCCGAAGCTCCCTCCTGGGAAGGCAGCGTCCCAAAGTGGAGTTCATTGGCTGTTTGGGAATGTGCTCCGAGGATGTTAACCTGTTAACCCTCTGTCCCACCCCAGAGGAAGCTTTAGGATAAAAACAGAAGTGGGGCAATGATTAACTTACAGTGGTCGTAGTCTTCTGATCTGTTATGAAGATTACGGTGGTGTCCATCACTGCAAGCTCGTGATGCGGCTCTGTGACTACCTGTGCCGCCGGTGGAACAACAACACCTCCCACTTTGTCTTGTCTTTAATACAGAAGGGCGACGCCGAATCACGACATTCCTAACTTGAAAGACAAAAAAAAATGAAGACCCTCCCACCATTATTTTGCTCTCCAGAGGGGAGTTTTAGATATGAATAGTTATCTTTATAGTTATTGTTCTCGTGTGTGGATGGCCCCTTTAATCTTGACACCACGTCTCCTCCGGGGACAAAAGCCTTTGATAAACAGAGTAATAAATGTTAATTGCAGCGGTTTTATATTTTTTCACAAAGTTAATAAAGGCTGTTGCTGTGAGCCGCAGCGCGGGTTCAGTGCCGGAGGGGGCCGGCCGGGTCGTAAAAGCTTATCTCTGCAGGTGTAAAAGTTTTGTAAATGGGTCATTAAAGCGTTGGCCAACTTCACATATAAAACACATAAAAAAAAGGGGAGAGGGGGGAGGGAGATCGCTTCAGATCGGCATGTTTTGTGAAGCGCAGAGACGAGGGCTGTAAATCTCTGCTAATATTCCACCGAGCCGTCCGGGGAAGGGGAGGGAAGCCTTTGATGTGGGTGAGGTAATGTGACCGGCACTGTTTGCAATGTTAATCTGACGTGGAGAAGTGACGGGCGGCCGCGCGCTTATCGCTCGACGAAAAGGGAGGCGTGAAATCGGCGCGCATGTGGCTCCTGTTAAAAACAAATAAAAAAACAACACGTGCACAAACAGTCACACAGACACACAACACACAGACGTGTCTTATCAGGCGTCTTAGACAGCTAATTTATGCATAGCACATAACTTCTCCTTTCTGCACTGTGTGTGTGTTTGTGTGTAGAATTTCTCAATGATCTGTGTGAAGAGGGAACACGGTGAGCACGGTGAGCCCTCTGGCATGCGCAGCCTCCTCAAACCCCTCCAGTGCTGCTGACCGTGCACACTTTAATCTTAGAGCAGCTTCCTCCAACCTGCCCGGTGACGGATCCCCGACGCGGCGGCTATAATTTGCTTCCTGGGGTGCAGGAAGAGGAGTGGGCGTCCTGTGAATGAGGGGTGTCAGGCACGGGGCCACGCTGTCTGCAGAGAAGGTGTCTGTCTTGGATGCTCGAGTCTCGCATGAGAGTTCACAGGCCTCCTTTTCTTTTCTGCTCAGTTTGTCATCCGCCCAAGTATTTGCTCTCTTGAGGTAAAGCAGGCCGAGTGGTTGGGAGGAGAGGAAGCTTTGCAGAGCTCTGATCGCTGTTTATTTGAGGCCCATGTTTTTAAAGTTATATAAAAGGTATTTGAACCACTTGATTGGTGTTAACAGTTAATTGGCGACTCTCAGTGTGAATGCTTGTCTGTCTCTATGTGTCAGCGCTGTGATTGACAGGTGACCTGTCCAGGGGGCGGCCACGCCTCTCGACCAATGTCAGCAGGGATTGGCTGCAGCTCCCCTGCGTCCCTGCAGAAGCATAAGCGATATAGCAAATGGACGGATTGGATAGTGAACAGACACGATATGAATGCACTGAATCAGAAGTGCTAACATTCCATTGCTCGTGTCCTTTGTACTGCACGAGTCTTCTAAGGTCTTCTCGGCTTGGCGTCTGCGGTGTCTCCTCCGTCGACAGAAACATGGCTGAATAAACAGCTCATGGATGCAGCAGTCCAGGTAGTTTTACTAGAACTACACAGAGCGGACAGCCTTGCTACTAGAAAGCAGCATGGGGGCTGTTTTTCTTGTTCACGTCAACAAATAGTTTCTAAACTCGTGTTGACTTAATGATGGTTGGATGCCAGTTCTTCTACCTGCAGGGAGAGTGCACGGCGTTGATTGACGAGGCTCTCAACAAAGGGTACTACAGTCAGACAGGCAGGGACGACCCTCAGCTGGTAATAAAACCATGCATGTGTGTAATATTTGTACTAGATGTTCTCTCAACCGCCTGATTAAAGACGCAGACGAGCTTTTGTTTTGTCATAAATGAAGGTTTCAACATCACAAGACAGACCGTCTGTGACCTCCCGAAAGGCGTTGAGTTTTCTTATCAAAGGCATCAGATCGTTAAAACACATCAGATACGGCTTCCACTTGGCACCGCCGACTGCTCACGAGATCAGCTCGGTGCACCGGCGAGGTCGTGTGATGTATCAGAAGAACCCAAACACCTACATGCGTCGTGTGAAGACGATGATGGTATCGCATGTGCGAACAGACAAACTGCCTCTCGTCGGCTGCACAGAAACGTACAGACGTTCGTCTCGCAGCAATCCGTCTGGACGTGTTGTGTAAATCTGGGCCCCTCCCCTCCCTCCGCGGAGGGGTTGCGTCAGCTTCGCTTTGCTATATGATTATCTGAGATCTTGATTTCATGCGTAAGAAAACGATCCCCTTTGAAGCCGCACTCGGAGGCGGCGGAGTGGCTCACTATCTCACATCAACACCCTCTATCTTGGCTCCATCTCAGGGCCTCATGTTTTACTGCTGCGTGGGGCTCCGAGCGAGGCTGTTTAATGTTGCTGGAGTGTGAAGAGCGATCCGGCGTAAAGACCGGGACAACATTTTTAAAAACTGAACTCATTTGTCTGATGACGACTGGGGGGGGGTCACACCATTGGAGGGTGGGCACCGCTTTTAACCGGGAGTTGTGCTTGCTGCTCGGTCCTTTGAAACCGCCTCCTGTGTATCTCAGTTTACTCTTTGGGACGGTGGAGGAGGGGGGGGGAGGTATTTCCTCTCAGGAGGTCTCCAGTGAGTAACACTACACCTATAAGCTAATTTGCAGCTCTAAAGCCAATAAGAGTTTTTTTTTCCTTGTTGTTGTTTTAGGACTCGGTTTTCCACGTCGGGGATTTGCATCTGCACAAAAGCTTCTGAACAATCTCATTCTGCACATCTGTTCACTCCATTAGTGAATTAGGAAGTTAAGCGAGTCGCTGCGATCCAGCTTGTACAGAACGATTTTATATTCACCAGTTAGACTGAATTTGTAGGATGAAGTATGAAGATGTCAGTGTCTTTATCTTTACACACCTGGAACAAGGACTGGATCTTCATCTAGTGATGAACACATTGATGCAGAAACTGTAGTCATCAATGTAAATCTTAATTCTTAGAAAAAGGAGCCGAGGGAGGGTGTCAGGATTGACCTCAGCTATTTCTCAGGCCTTACCCACAATGCATCTGATGCAGGTTCACTGTACCGTAATGAAAGAAGGCAGCTGATAAGTCATACAGGTGAACTGCTCCTTTAACACTAACTGATGACGACGGAGGAATCTGACAAACAAGCTCATGTTTGATTTGAGAATTAGTTCTTCAACATTTTGGGTAATAACGTGACATCAAAGTGTGTCTATAAAAAGACGTTTATTGATTGTATTTAATAATCCTCACACCCTGATTCCTCCTGAAGTCTACCGTATCTTTGTATATGTTCAGATATTGGACGATGTAGCTGTGAGAAACGTGTCTTCAATGAATCTCCGTACCTCCGGCTCATCCTCTCCGTTGCTGGGTAGCTTTTACGTGAGTGTCAGCGACCTCAGCTGTCTCCTGTTTTAAAGGCCACGAGGAAGCCGGCCTGGTCGGAGACGCACCACCACTGTCCCCACATTCCCCCTCGTCTCTGTCATGTCTCACCCACTTGGCTTAAATGGTCTTTCATGTGTGCCGCTCCCTAACTCCATGTCGGCACCGTGGCACCGAATGTCGCAGTCCTGAAGGTGTTTCCTTGCGTCGGGTGGGGGGGGGTGGTGGGGGGACAGAGCATGAGGCACCCAGCCCTAATGAGATTTTTCCTGGGTTTTTGATGGAGTGCCAGTAGCTGCCATTGCTCTGGAGGGCCTGCCTCCAATGAGCTCTGGCGCGCGATCAGGCGGAGCTGTCGTCGGCCGCATAAATTGTCAGCCTGTGTGGCGGGTCGCGGAGGCAGACAGCATCGAGACCGAGCAGCCTTGTGGGAATTTCCCACAATCACATACAAGTACATATTACGTGCCCTTTAATGTACCCTCTTGCTTTCAAACACAGACTCAGCAGAGAAAAAAAAAAATTGGCCCGCTGGGTCCGTGGCTGCAGTGCTCGAGTAAGTCTGACGCTCGAGGCGGCGAACTGGTCTTAACTCACCAAGTCGCTTCTGTGCCAGCACGCATTCACTCTCTCTCTCTCTCTCTCTCTCTCTCTCTCTCTCTCTCTCTCTCTCTCTCTCTCTCTATGTCTCTATGTCTCTCGCTCTTTGTGCAGGGGGATAAAACACAAACATCATCATACAATATGATGTTTTAAAACTGCTCTGAGTCACCTGATTGTTTTTCAGTCCCGCTATATAAACCAAGTGATTAGCTTCATTTTTAGACTTTAATTCGTAAACTATCGAGCAGATGGAGAAACAATGAACTCCGTGGAAAAAAAATTCTCCGGCGATACATTTAATTTTCTACACACAAAGTATTTACACACACAAAGCTTCACAAAAATGAAAACCAGGAGGCCGAGAAGTTTAATTCAGTACTTTTGTTATTTCTGTTTTTTTGTAAATAATCAATAAGTTCAATATAAATCGGACTGTCTTTTAATGAGCTATAATGTTTTGGAGCTGACATTTTCATCAATGTGGAAAACACACCGAGCGGAGACGAGGAACAACCCGATACAGTGTTAGGTCTTAAAATATTATTATACTTAAAATATGCTAATCTGTCTTTGGCACTTTCGGATCCGCACTCCCGAGGTGTGCTATTGATGAGGTTTGCCAAACGGCTCCGATGGCCAAACACAACAGCCCTTCGGACCAGAGAGAAATGTAGATGGGATGTTGTAATGTGGCCGGCACACTGCGCTCTGTGTTATAGTTCAGCCATAAATCACTTTTGGTGAAGGGGCTTGAACAACTTTAAAATACACTGGGGCCATACAATCCCTTTTTGTAGCGGCCCACGAAGAAGCGCTGAAGGACCTGGCTGCCGTTGAAAGTGGAATACTTTCTGCTTTGGCTTCCACAGAACGTTTAACATCATGTCTGGAAAATTGTTTTAGCTGGTCCCAAGTGTGGAGCAGAAATGCTCGTTTGTGCCCCGCAGGCTGCACCGCCGACCGAATCCTGCAGAGACTCGGGGAAGCGGCACCTCGCTGCAGCGCTCAGAAAACCGTCCAGCTCACGATACCGCAAAGAGACGCTTGGACAAACATGAGAAGCGACAGATCGTAGAGCAGCCGGTGCAGTGCGATCGTATAGTTTTACAGTGCCACCGAATGGCCGAGGCTCAAGGTGTTTCATTATACCAGGAGAAATCTCAAAGGCATCGTTTTAAAAACTGTCTCCTCAACATCGACTGACACATTTTGCATCGCAACCTCTCACACACAGAGACAATCTGACCCATCTGTGATTGGGCTCGTATTACTCCAAAGACAAACATTATATCCTCCATATTGGCTGCAGCCACCCCATCCAGAGTGCATGCAGTCACTCATCAC
>CAAKHC010018818.1:0-15415 GCA_901007825.1 Macroramphosus scolopax
CCCACTTGGCTGGAGCCGCCAGCATGGCAAGACCATGAGAGCCCCTGAGGGTGAGGCTTGGCTGGAGTCTGACGATTGTTATTTTTAGCTTGAAAACAATTTCATTCGTAGTCCAACTTTGAACCAATCAGAGCATAGTTTAATAGATTAGCGTCAAATAAATATAAAGTATAGAAATCTGATTCTTTGCAGCACCATCCTCTTTTATAACCGATGACCTCTATAATCTTTCTGACGTGATTTCACTGTTCTTGAAATTTGTAATTAATCACTTGACATCTAGCGCTGTTAACTTGTTTAAAACATGGATAGTTGTTGAATGAAATGCTTGTTCAGAGTTAATCAGATTAGCCAGCTGCACGTCAATTCTGTTAGCTATCTCTGATGTTTAATGAAATATGGTAGACGGTCTTATTTTACAACTTAACGATCGCTTTGTGTGTGTGTGCGCCCCCTCAGGTGTGCGTGAGAAGCACCATGACTGGGAGGCTTTGCTGGAAAAGGCCCTGGCTGAGGAGTGCAGCGCGCCTGCCAACCTGCTGGAATTGGTAAGGCACTGAAACGAAGCAGCTCTCCCGCTACGACATCATTCACACCCATTCCGTGTCCGTGACAAGTCAGCGTTTCAGGACTGATTGGATTGAACTTTGATTTGTATGAAATTACAAATATATAACCCTTGAGGGTGTCACAATGCAGTCAAACCTCTCTCAGTGTTGAAGTGGTGACGGACGCTAGTGAAGTAAAGTAAACACCAAGTTTACAGCTTTTTTCCCTCAGGTGATCGGAATCATGTAATTGTGCAGTCTTGAACACACACACACTCATTCTGTACACGCTGTCATGTTCTACCTTTGTTTGCCATGAATATCATACACGAAAGCTCTTAGCTACAATATATAAGGTAAGGAGCTTTTGTTTACAAAAGTGTTGACAGCGAATTCTCTATAAGAGCAGAGAACTTTTCACTGAGGTTTTCAGTGACTCTGCTTCGGTTCTGCCAATTAGTCATGCAGCACATTCTTTCCCAGGACACATTCCTCACCTTTCCTAAGCGTGTGTTTGTGTACATTTGTGCTATCAGCTTCTAATGTACTACACCTCACCTTCTCCTAGCCTCAGCGTGGTAGAGACCCGATGGAGCTGCTAAGTGCGGGCTGCTACGTGGAGCTCCAGGACAGCGTTGCCCCTGGGCTGGCCTGGGCTGCTGAGGTGGAGGAGAATGTCGGAGGGAGGCTGAAGCTTCGCCTGGTAGGCACGGAAGGCCTCCCAGACACACCGGCGACCCTCTGGCTCTTTTACCTACACCCACGTCTCCACCCACCCGGCTGGGCTAAGGAGCACGGGTGCACACTCGAGCCTCCTTCAGGTCAGTGGCTCTGACACAGGCCGGACTTTATATTCATATTTATTGTTGGAAACAAAAGAAGGAAAAACAAAATGATTTATAGATCCCTTGCAGCCAAAGAAGACATGGGTAGTAGATTCTGAGGGAGGGAGAGGCGAACAAGCCATAATGGACTGGATATAGTTACAATTACTGATACTATCATCCAATCATTGCATATTACATGTAATTTATACTGAATCACTGAAACAGGTGTTTTTTCCCCTACAGATTATAGGTAACATGTTATTTATTGTTTATTTCTTACCTAAATCACATCTATCGATTTCTTTTGTCAAGTCCTTTGACAATTGCATACTCATTATATCTGAGAAACCGATATAAGCCCTTGAAATAGAATAGATCCTTGATTTTGTACCGGGACCTGCTCGTCAAGTACAAAGGGAGCGAAGGCTGTTAAAATGCGTGATTTAAAAATCACTGTAGACCATACAGCTGATCTCTCTCCAGGTATCAAGGCAGATAAAGACCCACCAACATGAAAAACCTTCCAATCTGTTGTTAGAATTGTGTTTTCTTTCCCTGGGTACTGTGTTATTACCAGTCAATAGCTGTATGGGGTGAACAGCAGCTGTGGTGCATAGAACTGGTGGAATTAGCATTTTATCATTCAATTAATGAAGAGTTTTAATGTATTCTCCCAGGTAATGAACGGTAATAACTGAAGTTCATTCTTATCAATAGTGCAGATTATCTCGTTTATGAGGCATTCTGGAACAGAGTGCCCTGTGATAAGACTTTTGTGCTCTCTTGTTGCAAAATTGTGGAGCGCAACATTGATTTTGTTTGTTTGCTGGGTTAATTACTCATCGGGTCCTCGTAGGAGGGTGAAATAGAAGAAAAATATGGCGTGTCGACTGATTTGCCAAAATCAGGAATGTAGTTTTGGTTCTGTAAAAGGAGAATGTTCCCCAGCTGGTTGGCTCTTTAGCAGCTGATTTGTTGTGTGTTTGTTTCAGATCTGTTGGCCCTGCGAACAGAGAAAGAGTGGGGGGAGGTGAGACAGCGGATCAGTGACCTGCCTCAGGATGAAGCTCTGACTGCAGAGTTCAGCAAGGTACTGCCAACAGTTTGTATTTGTTCTTCCTGTCCTTCCTGAGCTGAACTGTTCTCTGCTTATCCACTAGTTAGGATTTGTTAAGTTTGCATTGAGCCCCTGGTTTTGAAAGTGGGGGCTGGGGCACCAGTAGGTTCCAGGGGGCCCTCAGCAAATTGGATGAAAGATGAAGGAAAGAGCTAAAAAAAGAATTAATTCCTCGCCTCAGCAGCCTCGCAAATCAGCGGTTTGGTATACAAACATAATTATGATTGCATTTATTAAAAGGAAAGAAATGCATGTCAAACAAATTCCCCTCTCACCGTAATATTGTCAGGGTTGACATAGTTTTTTAAAGAAATCTTGCAAAAGATGGGCCCCGGTCAGAAGCTAATGCTATTTCGGGGGCTTTGGCATGGAACAGTTTTGGAAGCAACGAGTGGTCACATTCTCATCTGAACTGGGTGAAAGTTTGTAACGGACTCTCTGTCTTTATGTCTGTGTGTATCAGAACCAGCCTGCCGTTGCTGCTCATTGTTTCAAGGAAGGCATGAAACTGGAGGCTTTTGACCCTGCTGCTCCTGTTTCTATCAGGCCTGCCACCGTCACCAAGGTAACAGATTTCCCCATCAACTGGACCTCACATATGGAGTAATGATTTCCTCCTGTTTACTGTGCCTCGCTATTAATGTTTTCTGTCTTCACTATCAAGCTGTTTTTAGTGCCCATAACTAGGAAATCATCACCCCCGGCCTTGAACATAGTTAAAGGTTCTTCTGTTGCGCAACACAGCAGAGCGTATCTCGTTGACATTACACACAGCTTGACACAGTCTATAGTGGGGCCCAGAGAAACAAAACAGATGTTTAACAACAGAGGCCAGTTTACAGCTTTCTGTTAACAGCTGTCTTCTGTACGTTTCAGGTGTTCGATGAGCATTACTTCCGTGTGACAATGGACGACCTTTCTTTAGTTGAGGAGTCAGAAGCCTTTGGGCGGTCCTTCCTGTGCCACAGTGACAGTCCAGGGATCTTTCCTGCTCAGTGGGGCCTTAAAAACGGGCTCCCTCTCAGCCCCCCACCAGGTTTGTTCTGCCAAATGTTGTCCTTCATAACCACTTTAAGTTAGATGTGACGTGATAAGATCTCCCTAAACCGTGTTTATTCCTTTGTATTATTTGATCATGTACAGGACACCAGGGTCCAGACTTTGACTGGGCAGATTACCTGAAACAGTGCGAGGCCGAGGCTGCTCCTCAGCATTGTTTCCCAACTGTAAGTCAACCACTGTTTGACCTGTTTTTACGTCAGCCTCATACTGGTGAAGCTTCAGTGTAAAAGGGGCTGTCCCATGTGCAGTGACTCACAAGGAAACCCACCACAAGATCACAGCTCGACCGCCACTTTTAACCTGACTTCAGTGAAAATTAAGTGGGGGAGAGGAGATCTGGCTAAAGGCTGTTTTGCGTTCTCCTCTTAGTATTAGTATGACTACACTGCTTTTGTTGTCTGAAGGTTGCATGAGATATGTGCTGCTAATGCAGTTGGCCTGCATCTAGATTATAGTTTTGTAACCAATCAGATCTGAATTGAAGTTGTAGCAGCCCTTTCTGTTCGTCTCATCAGCCTCGTGTTGGAAAAAACATGTCGAGCAGAGATCAGTCAAAACAGAGTTTCTCTGCAGAAGACGTGTTGCATATCTACTCCGGGGAATATATGTCCTTTATTTAGCTTTGCATTTGGAAGAAATGTTTTATATTCTGCGATTCAACACAGCAGGAAATGTTTTGTCTGCAAAACCTAAACTGTCATAAATGACAAAATTAAGTAAATACAATACAAATTTTCCCGACAGCATAATTGAATCAAATCTACAGTTTTGATGAGTTTCAAACCTGTGGTCCACTGTGACATCGCTCCCTTTTTACCAGACATTTTCATAAAGGAGTCCTTCACTGTGAAGTATTTCTCAACTGACTTTGTTCTCTGTTGAACTACCAGGAACTTTGTGACCACAACTTCAAAGAGTCCATGAAACTGGAGGCTGTCAACCCGCTGTCACCTGAGAACATTCACGTGGCAACAGTCACCAGGGTCAAAGGGCAATATATTTGGCTCAGCCTGGAAGGTGAGATCGGTTACTGAAAGAATGTGTTTACTCTAGAATATGGAGATGGATACAGGCCATATTCACTCATGTGCAGTTCCACAGTACATTTGCAGCGACAGCATGTAGAGCCTTAACTTGTGTGGATCTAACCTGGGACTCCTCACTCTCAAACTGAGAAAGTATTTGTCTCTTCTATGGAGAAGACCGTAATTTTAGATGCATAGAAACTTGTTACAAATATACACATCCACTGATTTAGAGATTATACTGTACATTTTCTTGAACACTGACAATTGTCTTAATTGATTTTGCTGCAAACTGTTTATTGGAAGTGATTTCCTCAGGCTGTTTGTGTGTATCTGTGTGTGTCTGTGTGTATGTGTCGGTCCAGGACTAAAGCAGCCCATGCCAGAGCTGATCGTTCATGTGGACTCCCTCGACATCTTCCCTGTCAGCTGGTGTGAGACGAATGGTTATCCACTCGTCTACCCCATCAAGCCCTCAGGTATACAGCATTAGTCATCACAATGATCTGTCAAGGTCTTAACACATCTGCTTTAATGAGTCTCTCACTAATGCGCACACAAACATAACAGTGTTTCTGCACCCTGACCTCAAAATTAGTGACATAATGTCCTAACATTCATCTCTTTGCTTTTCAGTTGAAAAAGAGAGGAAGATTGCTGTGGTGCAGCCTGAGAAGCAGTGAGTATAAGGGGTGTTAATTGGTTTATTTGGGTTTAATGGATCACGTCCAACAGCCTTTCAACATCAGACTCTTTTTTCCAACATGTTACAGCAGGGCTCCACCTAAATCATCATCACCTGACAGTGTTAAACAGCAGATGGCAAACCAGTCAGAGACAGGTGGGTGAAAAATCTCAGGGCTCATTGAAGAAGCCAAAATGTGATGTATCACCTCTGTGTAGTCAGAGCATGTTGGATCAATTTGCATCTCATTTTGTGTTGACTTACAGGACAGGGGAACGGGAAATACTGCTGTCCTAAGATCTACTTTAACCATCGGTGCTTCTCCGGGCCGTACCTAAACAAGGGACGTATCGCAGAGCTGCCTCAGTTTATCGGCCCTGGAAACTGTGTCCTTGTGCTCAAAGAGGTCGGACTAGTTTTTAAGATTGTCTAATGTTTTATTATGAGACTATTTACGTCATGATTTGGTCGTAACCATATTTCCTTCTAGGATGTTTTACAAACAGTCAAAACCATCAGAACTTGACCTAACCTTTCACCTAAATATTGAGCGGTTTTATTTTAGTATTAAGAAAAACAACTGCGATATATTTCCCGATATTAAAGAAACTGAAACTGAACATTTTTATACATAATTAATACACAAGGTCCTAAAAAAGCTAAAAGAGCGGTGGCAGGGCTCTTGGGACAGACGTGATGAAGCACTTCCCAGGTTTTCACATGGATGTTGTTTCCATGACAACAATGTCTTAACAAATTCTATAATAGATAGCATGGCCCTTTATTATCTTGTCATGCTTACTATTTTTCTGCATAGTTTTCTGCCTTGAGCACCAAGCAGAAGACAATTATCCTGATACTTTGTATGAATATCTCGTATTTTGTCACATTTGTACAGAAAAAGCAACCATTTTCTTCGTCCGCGTGGTTAAACAGTCACGTTTTTCCGTCAAGCAATCTCACCTGTTAACGGAAAAATACCCAATAAAAAAACAATATAAATATTTAATCATAGAATAACTTGCACTCATTTAAAATACAGTGTAGACGCTGCTATTATGTTGCAGAAAAAACAAAATCTTTGCTTTAACTGAAGTCTTTGACAAAAGAAAGAAAACTGATGTTTATTTGATGTTAAATGCTTCACACAGCATCTTTAAAGACATAACTGCCTGCATGCAGATAACGTGAACTTTGCATTTCTATGCATGTCTCCTATTCAGGTATTAACTCTGCTGATAAACTCAGCTTACAAGCCGAGCCGCGTGCTGAGAGAGCTGCAGCTGGACCAGGAGAGCCGCTGGCAGGGCCATGGAGAGACACTCAAAGCCAAGTGAGGGGAGACACCACTTAATCCTCAGCTCAAAATTCTCGAGCTCTTTAGAAAAACCAGCAGGAATAGTACAAGTGTTCACAGCCGGTCTATTTTAGAATACATGCTGGATTAAAAACATACTTGAGGTACAAGTGGAAGTAAATGTCAGCAGTGACAGCATCTGGGTAGCTTTTGAGTGAGAACTTGTCCGTTGAAGCAGCTTCGTTACGTGACGTATTGGCATAGTGAAAACCTTTATGGGTGAACCAAGAGTTGTGTGCAAAGAGGAACATTTTTTCATTCTTAATTTTTCAGGTACAAGGGGAAAAGTTACCGTGCCACAGTGGAAATAGTGCGCACTGCAGACCGTGTGGCAGACTTCTGCAGAAAGACCTGCATCAAGTTGGAGTGCTGCCCGAACCTGTTCGGACCGCGTATGGTTCTGGAGCGCTGCTCGGAGAACTGCTCTGTCCTCACCAAGACCAAATACAGTAGGTGGATTAAACAATTTGCTGGCCATTATGTATCAGATGATGGTGCCGAACATCTATAGCAATGAGTAATTATCAGACGCCTGTTTCAGGGGAACCTCGATTCGAATTATTATTTTAGTTCTTTTCCTTTCTGTTGGGCACGAATAGAAATGATCAGCGGCAATTTAATGAAGCAGAGGAACAAAGAAGTAACTTAAAAGTTAAAAACTTTCATCAGGTGTTATGTGAGCACGATGTACGTTTCAGAATCTGCCTCTTTCATGTTGAGCTCAACTGTTTTGGCATCACAAAGTCACTGAGCTGGGGTTTATTTGCTGCTGCGCTGCAGTGTTGGCTGTGAGGAACTGATGCAATTTGATAGCAACAGAAGAATGATTATGCTTTCCTTTGGTCTTTTATGTTTCCATGTTATTCCAAACTGTACGTAATCTGTTTTTATTTATTTTATTTATGTAAATTTATTTATAAATTTACAGTCTTGAGATTCAAAACTACAAGTCTGTTGTCTTGTCAACAGCATATTACTATGGAAAGAAGAAAAGTAAGCGTGTTGGCCGGCCTCCTGGGGGCCACTCCAACCTAGAGGGGGGAGTGAAGAGAAGAGGGAGGAGGAGGAAGAGGAGGAAGCAGCTCTTTGTCCATAAGAAGAGACGCTCCTCAGCCTCAGTTGATAACACACCTGCTGGGTCACCTCAGGTAATGCATACATGCATATTTTGCTCATTGAAACAGATGTTTTTATGTTTGATTCTGCATCCCACTTTTACTGCATCGGCACAATCAAACGGTTGCCTCCATGTCTGTGGCTCACAGTGCAGTGGAGAGGAAGAAGATCTAGATGATGATGACTCCCTGAGTGAAGACTCTGGCTCTGAGCTGCAAGATGATCTCCAAGACGACTCTGAACAATCGGTAGGGAAGTCTCAGCCGACCACGCCATCCCCCTCCCCACCAGCAACACCCAGGCCCACACGTCGGCGCCGGAAACCCCGCTCACCCTCCCTCTCTGATGATGAGAACCGCCCTCCATCACCGAAGGTAATGAAAGTCACATGGTAAAATCAAAATGTACAACCATGAGCAACTATTTGAGGCTGTAATTTGACACACCAGTGCTTTAAAGCAATGTTTACTATATGTTAACATAACTGGTGTTAAGCAGGTCACCTTGTTCGCTGAGTTAGGTTAGCAGGTCAGAATGCTTACATCATCTAATTAGCACTAAACTAAAAGTCAGGCAGAGGATAATAGAAATGTCACAGGCTTTGCAAGAAATGGTCATGAAGTATTGGATCAATTAAAACATTGAGCTGATGGTGGTAACAGATTACAAGTACCCAAAGTTGCTGGAGGTTATCCTGAGGACATGAATGTCTGTATTCAATTTCATGACATATTAACAGCTGTTTAAAATTATCAAATAAAACCACAAATGTGAACCTCATGACGGTGCTAGAGGGAATAGAGAGATATTTCAGTCTTTGGCCGTGGTGAACTGACTGGCAGTCTGATATTGTCATCCTTTCAACATAGAATTAAATGACTTGTAGACTTTTAATAATGGTATTAGGTATACATAGCCATATCTCTCCTCCTTTAATCAAATACAATAACCTTCTGAACGCGTCAGTTTCCTTTTGGAATGATCGTTCTTTATTTTGTCAATTGTTAGAGTTAAAATGAGTTGTGAGACTTTCCACAATTGCTGTGTTTCCCTGACTCGCCCCCTCTGTCTGTTTGTAGACCTCAAAGACTGAGCCTCCTCAGAAGTTGTGTTTGGATACCAGCCCCCTGGAGTGGAGCGTCACTGATGTGGTTCATTTCATCAGGACTACTGACTGTGCACCTCTTGCTCGGATTTTTTTGGATCAAGTAAGAAATGCACACAGGCTTAAGGGTCCCTGGAGATTAGTGTTCATTCTACACTTTTATCTACAGTCACAAAGTCAAAACTCAATTATATGATCATTAGGTAATTAAGCCACAAGTATATAGATTTTCAAACTGCATCTCATAAACTTCTATATGCTTCTAGGAGATAGACGGACAGGCACTTCTCCTGCTGAACCTACCAACTGTGCAGGAGTGCATGGACCTGAAGCTGGGACCAGCCATCAAGCTTTGCCACCACATTGAGCGGGTCAAGCTGGCATTTTATCAACAGTTTGCTACGTAGCTGATGGAGACTCGGAATATGAGACATTTGTATTCATGCTGTGATAAAACACTGCATTTTCCCTTTTTGGCTTTGAACATCCATTTGAATCATCCATGATACCATGTTGTGTTGAACATTTTTTGTCAAGAGATGGACAAAGCCACATTTCCTGATCCTTGATTTTAAAAGAAGTAGGGAGCTGCAGGGGGGAAAAAAATATTTCAGGTTTTCTTTATGAAAGGCAGAGGTGAGGCCTGAAAGAATAAAAGGCACCCCGAAACCTTTAATTAAGTTTAAAAGACGTTTTCAATTCAAACATCATCAGGGTGTGCAATGAATTGCTTGAGTTGAGCGATTGCTTTGTAGTCATGCTCTTTAAATGTTTTTTTAATTTATTTGTTTCTTCTGTGTGCCCTGCATTCTTTTATTTTAAACGCTAGATTATACTGTGAATATTTAATATTGTCTGCTCAAGGCAGATAGGAAGTTATCTTGCCCCCTAATCTGTTGATTTCACACACATTCACAAGTCAAATTTACTTGTTAATGTTAATGTTAATTTTTGGTGACGTAATATGTCCAGCCACTTAGATTTAAGCACTTGAAAACCAACATGGTTTGTCATGAAATCTTTTTTATTGTTGAATTCCATAGTGGAGGTTTCCTTAATACCAAAAGTAATAGAAAACTAGAAAAATACTGATACAGCTGATTTGAAAGGATAGTTGTAAGAAAATACAATTTTATCCATCTGGGTAATATCATCTTTCAATTGGAGAAACTGGGTCTTTGGTCAAATGAGAGCAAATTTCATTATTTCAAGCCTCAATGTAAGAGTTTTACAATACAAAGATTGTTATGCAGGTGCAAGCTAAATCATGCGCTGTACAAATATCAGTGCATGTTTGTATATAGTGTACATAATCAAATGTCTTCTACTGCAACAGGGTGATTAGATAAATGGAGCTACATATTCTGCTTAAGCAATGTGTAAATGCTCTAAATTTACAGTATATTTGCACAGAATTGCTTGTAAGTTGCACCATTTGGAGTGACTATTTGAGCCAATTAATACCCTTGAGACATAATTTGTTATACAACAAACTACAAAAAAGGCATATCCGTTCAAGATGGTTTTGTGAAACAAGTTTTCCTCTTTTAACCAGTTCCTATGGTGTTTGCTGTGATGTGCTTGATTTTGTGTGATTAGAAAAGGCTTCCGTTCTGTAGGTTCTTTGTCTACTCGTTTGTCTGTGGTTACAGTTGTACTGCAAGCAATGTAACAAATTTTAATTTCCTGTTTGAAGACTTCAATATTTAAAGAGACCACTGCAATAAAAACGAGCAATGATTTTCGGACTGCTCTTGATTCTTGTACTACATTTCCCATCACGCCGTTTGAGGCTACGCCGGTCACGTGACGGAACGTCTGTCAACATGAGTGGGCACTGCTCCGTGCAGTCAAGAAGCTGGATGTAAGCGAGCTGTGACCTGAAATTATACAAAACTTACACTTTCAGATGATCAGATGATTCGTTTTTATTCACGGTTAAGTCAATGAGACCCGTCTGCGTGCGGTTTATAACTTCGCTAACTGAATAACAGTCTACTAGCTTAGCGAGTCTGAGTTAGCTTTAAGCTAGGTCTGCAACGCTCGTCATAGCCTCTCTGCTTCTGGTCTCATTTTCATTATAGAAATTGTTTTGTGAGCTAAAATGCACTTCTTACCGGTTGATTTGCATTATTGAACTAATTTAAGTTCCACCTCTGTGTTGTCTGTTTGAGTACTACATGCGTTGGACCAAGGTTTAGATCAGTAATATTAGCTTGCTGGTCGCGGCAGAAAATATTTTCTCCTCCACAAGGACCTACTAAAGCTACTATTGATTATTAATGTTGCAGCTCGATTTTAAAGTATTTTTACAGACTAGTTTGAGAATTAGTGTTACTTTAACGCCAAAATAAACATGACTTTATGGATGTCTGAGGCAGGAGAATGAGTGCGAGCTTACAGGGGAGTGGATGCCACCATCTTTCACCTGAGACTATCCTGATAAACATATCGATTAGCTGACCAACATCTGCTGGAGAGGACTAGGAAGCCCACCACCTGTGTTGGAGAAGCAGCTGTCCTTGGCCCTTCTTGAAAGTCTTTTCCAGCTCTTCTTGTCCATGACTGGTAGTGGGGTCCACATGCTGTCCCAGCCTGGGGATGTGGCATTGGCAGGTCCAGGGGGAGCTGGACTGCCTGCTGTGTCTTTCACCAATACATCAGTGTCCTCCATCCCGACCCCAGGCACTGATAACCGGGGCTGCGAAAATGGTGCCTTGATGGACTCTTTCGGGATATTCCTCCAAGGGCTCCTGGCTATGATGGCTTTCAGCATTCTGATGTGTGAGTATGACTAGAAGACTGCTGTGTGCCTGATATCTGTTGAGGTAACCAGGCAATTATCCAATGGCATCACTCTGCCACAGCTGGGATGCCCCCACCTGTTTCTGTCAGCAGACAACAGTCAGCAGACAACTACAGTGCTTCCTTTTCTGTAAATACTTACTCTCAGTACTTCCTACACTTTCTGCAACATCATATCTTCTCTGTAATTAACAAGTTGAAACTATGTAAATGAATCATTGTTTTCACAACTGTGGTTCACTTAGTATCAATCGGAGATAGAGCAAAGACAGGGGAAAAGATGCATACATTCAGCACATGTGTTTAATGTTCACTCCAACAAGCCTTTGTCACATTCCACTTTTGAATTGTAAATGCCGGGAAGTAATTTTCGAGTAAACATTTCACATTCCTTAATGGAATGCAGCCACCTTTAATGCTGATGCTGAAACCTTTGCTTTCATGTTATGACATGTCAACATGTCCTCCGTTGTGATGAAAAGATAAAGCTCTAGTCCACATTTGTTTAATTGACTTACAGAAAACTTGTCAAGCATAGATTAAGTAAGTTACATAACCCCTAGTGACAGCTGCTCAACATGAATTGTAACTCATTATCATTATCATCATTGTTCTCTTCTGCTTTTCTTTAGTCTTTTGTTGACAGTATCAACGTTCAGCGTTAATTTATTTGTCCCTGTTAATCATCTGCAGGTTTCTTTCTCAATCCTGCTTGGGTGACCTTCAACAGGGGTTCTGTCCTTGAGGTCTTTGGAACCCCAGGGGTCCTAAAGGATTTTCCAGGGTGTTCTCAGAAAAATTGGGAATACTAATAGTATTATACTAATATAATTTCACTTTTATTTAAATGCTTGTGAAAGGCTTTGTAAGCATCACTGATCTAACATTTAACTATAAAAGCTTTACCCTTAGAAACAAAGTTTTCTATACTTTTCTAACACTTTTGTGTTAATCTCCTGGAATTTCTAACGATTGCAAAGCACAATGTATTCCATAATTCAAGGAAAAAATTAAAAGATTTTAAAACGCATGAGGCAGTGCAATAAAACCAAAAACCAAACACCTTGGCTGCAACACAGGCAAATGAAGAGAACCGAACCATTGTCACACAATTAAAAGTTTGATCTTGTACTTTTTTATATACACAATTCAAATGGGGGTCCATGACAGTGAATAACAATGAAAAGTTAAAAACCCAATTTCCTCCAGTACTTTCTTGGCCTGACGTAGGTTGGGATTGATAGGGAAACATTGCTATGGGCAGGAAACATCGACTCTGGATTAAGCCAAGGTTCCATTCAGTCAGTGTCTGGTGCTGCTCTGGCAGCTGTGTGACCTAATGAGTGCAGCCTCAGGGTTGTGCGTCCCAGCAGAGGGCAGCCTCGCAGGCAGCTGTGAGGAATATTCATCACTTAAGAGCTGTTTTGCTCGAGGCTTCTCTCTGAGCAGAAGGAGTGGGCCAAGGCCTCTGCATGCGTCCAAATCACACATCGAACCCAGCTGCTCTCAGGGTGTGTTCAGTGTGTAGTCACTCAGAGCAGAGAATGAGGTCAGAACTCTGTATAAGTTGCCCACATTAACACACAACAAGCCTTTAGTAAATGTTTGGGCAGCACCACAGACTAAGTACACCTTTTGAAAAGTGAGATTGTATGATGGAGGAGGAAACTGCTTAGTTGGCCTGGGTGTAGCTGCACTGGAGAGTGTCACCATGTTTGTTGAATGTAAAAAAAAAATTCAGTGATGTTGTAAAGCTGTAAAACTCCCCGTCATAATGCAGGTCTGTGTGATAGGATTTAAAAGAAAACAGTAGTCAAAGTGTCATGGAAAACAAGCCAATATTGTAAAGGTCAGAAAGAGCCCTATTTGTGTTGGACATCACACTGCATTCAGTAATGAGACGTCTTGCATAACACCCTCAAATTGCTTTGCACACAGGGACTGATTAAACAGAGGACTTCTTTTAAGATTTCATAACTTACACACCACAGAGTAGCAATCATATTGACACATACAGTAGCTGCAGTGTTTGTGACCCGGGGAAAGTTGTTAGGCTATGTCAGGCTATATCTGGGACTTTTATGACTGAATAGTGGAGAAATATGTTGTTTGATCCAGTCCTTACTTTTCACAAGTGTTGCCTGTGCTATTAGGTCAGGTTTTAGGAAATGTAAGGGCTTCTAGTTCTGCTTCATTTGTGACCAACAGCATATTCTCCATCGTGTTTTAATGTGTGATCTATTGTAAAATCCCTCCGTCTGTGACACTTCTACTCCTCAGTGAAACGATTCAGGGAGCCCAAACATGAGAGGAGACCCTGGAGAATCTGGTAAGGCTGCTGAATATATTTATTTTGCAAAGGCGTCAAATGAATCTCTCCGAGGTGACTCAGACGCATATCCATTGCTCATTTCTCTGTAGGTTCCTAGACACTTCAAAACAGGCAATTGGGATGCTGTTTATCCATTTTGCTAATGTCTACCTGTCAGACCTCACAGAGGAGGATCCCTGCTCGCTGTGAGTCAATCCTGCCTATGATTGTTGTTATCAGTTGTTGACCAGTGGTCACAGGCCACCTCCCCTTTTAAACTATATTCACCTTTCTATGTTTCATAGATACCTCATTAACTTCCTATTAGATGCTTCTCTGGGGATGTTGTTCATCTATGCTGGGGTGAGAGCTGTCAGTGCTATTGTAGAGTGGAGGCAGTGGGATTCACTTCGTTTTGGAGAATACGGTGAGCAGTGTGTGTGTGAGCGTGCATGTGTTCATGTGTGTGTGGTAAAGTCAGAGTTTTGGCACATTTCTATAATGCCTGTAATGTCCAAAGGAGTGCTGCGACTGCCATTCGTTGTACAATACTGCAGTGTCAATTCTTACATTGCAATTCTGTGCGCCTGAATTGAATTGTTAAGTAGATTTTTGGTGATGATCTGTTGTGTTTCTCTGTTTCTCTTTTTGTGGTTAGGAGAGCCTGTGCAGTGCACAGCGTGGCTGGGCCAGTGTATCCTCTACATCCTTATCATGATGTTTGAGAAAGTCCTTATAATGCTCGTCCTCCTCATTCCCCAGTGGAAAAAGGTCAGTAATGATTTGGAAAGATAGCCTGTAAAAACAGTACCTGTTTGTTCTCACATTAAACATTTTGAACATTGGGGACAGACTCTGAACTGTGTGTCTCAACTTGATTTTCAAATTGAGACACACAGTCCGCTCAACAGCGGAGCTATTATTAACCTGCTTGTTAATTATCCATGCTAACCTATCCATGAAAGTGAAGAAAAGTGCCTCTTAACATGGAGCCTTAACATATTGTACAAACTACTTAACACGAAGCAGCCAGTCACTCACTCAGTACGTTTCCATGGGCAGCTTACCCGATAACGCAATTACCTCCTACCACCCGCTGTGACCCCCTGCTGTGGCTTATCCGAAAGTACATGTCGGAGAAAACATTCGAGAAACAATCGAGAAACCGGCCGAAGCATTGCTAACTCCGATCCGCTATGTGGCGCTGGAGCGCTTTTGGCCGCGGTGAGAGTAGAAGAAGAGCGGTGAGCATAGTAGAAGCGTAGAAGAAGAGCGCCGACCGCGTTCGATTATAGTCTTTAATATAGTATTTCTTCAAGCTTTAACCACAGATTCATGACAGGTGGTAAGCCATGGTGTCGTTTGACGTCGTCCTGGAACAACGCCTCCTTTTATTGCGTCGCTCGTGCTGTCTTCGTCTCCTTCCATGTCCGGGTGAAAGTCGCCGGCGGAAATAG